>JAOSBK010047318.1:0-18455 GCA_027568895.1 Erythroxylum shatona | reverse complement strand
TACAACATTTAAATATAACATTTAAATCAATTACAACATTTAAATATAAATCAACATTTGTAAGAATAAACATTTAAATATAAATCAATATTTGTATTTAAATATAAATACAAAAAAAAATTAAATATAAATATAAAAAAACATTTAAATATAAATACAAAAAAACTATACATTATCCACATGTATCGGAGAAAGAGGGGAGGGAGGAGAAGTGGCTTACCTGTCGGAGACCACAACGAGGAGACGGTGACAGGCGCTGACACCCAATGGCGACGAGTGGTGGTGTTGGAGGAGGAAGAACGAAGAAGAAGAGAGAAGATCGAGGGAGCAGTGAGCGGGAGAGGAAGAAAGAAAAAGGAGGGCTTTAATCATTTATCAAAACGACGTCGTTTTAAGAAGAGAGAAGATCGCGAGAGCAGTGAGCGGGAGAGGAAGAAAGAAGAAGAAGGAGGGCCTTAATCATTTACCAAAACGACGTCATTTTGGTTATCAATAATGAGGCTGAATCTGACATTTTTACCGACCATTTTACCGACCGAAATGGGTGTCGGTAAATATCCTCAATCAACACTCAGCGACGGAATATTATACTGTCGCAATAGTTATATTTCACAACCAACTTCGTCAACATCCATACATTTTCGGTCGGTAATTTCAACGGTTTTAATGCCGTCGGTAATTTTCCGTCGCAATTCAACATTTTTCTTGTAGTGTATGAATGGATTAACTAAAACATATGAACTAATATTTAAACATATTGTCATGTACAACACAAAGTACTTCTCACATAACCACATTCATATAAAAATAGCTCTATGATTTTAATATTGGGAAACATATAATAACAAAACAAATTTGCATGGAAACAACAATAACATATGTCAATAATATCTTTTTTAACTTCATGTTATCATTCATAGCAAGCTTCAATTCATACTCCATTTGTTTTTTTTTCGTCTAACTTAATTTTTTCCTTTTTTTCCCTTATTTAGTCTTCTAACAACTTCATTACACATCTCAATTAGATCTTTGAAACTGAAGCCTAATTGGTGCTTCAACCTAATGTTATTCTTTAGCAATATTTGAATAACTTCAATAGGCCTATCTAAAAAGGGCTCTTTATGCCAAAGAAAGAACTTGCAACTTTGAACCTTGTAAGCATCACCAAAATAAACTTACATTAACACATTTATTAAATATCATATTGAATATCATAACAAAAAATTTACTAGCCAGATATTTAAGGCACCTATAAAATCTAAGGCTAGGATTTTTTTAACTCTATGAAGTCCTTAACAACTGTTCAATCCACATAAGCATTAAATGTTAGTTGAAGAACCATTATTAGTTGAATACTCAAAAAATGACATCTCTAATCTTAAGTACTCCATTACTCTAGTATACTGCACAATATAACCAAGCAACAACAACAAACATAACCATTAAAAAGTAATAACATAAGCAAGGTAGGACATATTAAAGTGAGAAATGAATGCCTAAAATAATTTTAAAAAAGGATCAAAACTTCAAGAGGACAGTCCACGCATTAAAAAAAGCTAGGACATATTACAATGAAAGCATTGTAAGCTTGCAATAAAATGTTGATTTTTTTGGTCATCATCCCAAAATAAATTCCAGCCAAATTACAAGCACAACAAAATTTCATTCAAGAGTATCATCTTCTTGTTATTTCTCATAAAGTGATTAAAAAATTTAGAATTAATGGAAATACTCATTTCCAATTGAACTGAGAATTGCAATATTCTACTTATCATCCCTCTGACAGCCTTGCACAACAAAGTGTTCCTGGTAAAAATATTGTAAAATCCTATCCGACAAAGATTTTCTCCATACTCTAAACATATCAACTATGGCACAAAAATACAAATATAATCATCACTAAATATAGACCCTTTGTCATACATATGTGATGATTTTAGTAAATCATCACTAAAAGTAGGTCGTTAGCAATAATTTTGAAAATCGTCACCAAATTAATATGGACCCTTTCGTGAGGATTTTTTGAAATGTAAGAAGGGTCACATTTTTGTAACAATCTTTAGAAATTGTCACCAAAATGTTAATCTTTTGGAGGATATTATCCCTTTAGTATTTACCGTTTAGTAATGATTTTTTTAAAATGATTGCCAAAACAATTGTTTCCAAGTAATTATTGGAGGAAATCAAAACTAAAAAGTTTAAACCCTAAATAGAAAAAGAAGTCCAAATGGAAAAGGTTAAAGAAAAAGGTACGAGAGCCAAAAGAGTTAATATGATGATCAGAGACTCGTTGTTGTCCTTCTCTCCTTCGCTATCTTCTTTTTTTTATGAATGGTAAAAAATATATTCATTAGAAATGAATACATACATCGTCACATGGGCATGCCCCAGTCAAAATATAAAAATTGAGAATGCGCAAAATATAAAAGAGCCCTATGACACCTAGAGAAAACCCAAATTAAGGCTACGTATAAGCACCTAAGATCTGCTACAGACATAGCCTTACCTTACAGGAGGGCATTAAAACAACATAATCCTAGTAGAGAACGTCAGGGTTGGAGGCGGGAGGCTCTTGAGGCTAGAGAGAAAGCCTCAGAGCAGACCTATCCTCCTGCTTACCACCTATACAAGTAAACCTAGAAAAAAACCCAATACACAAACAGAACAACCTTCCAAACTGCTAGCTATAAATTCCTGCAGCATTAAAACAAACCAGTATCTACAAAAAGCAATCCTCCATATAGCATAAGAGCACCACTACCCAGGAGCAAGACACGCCCCACCAGTTAGAACATAATAAGCTCCGGGGGATAAAGGCGATAAAGAATCTGGTATATGGATGTTTTGATGGTCGCCCAAGGCTCCCTCAACATTTCAAATTTTGATGAATGAGGTGTTTAGGCCTTATTTTCATACGGTTACTTTCGTTTTCTTTGATGACATTTTAATATATAGTAAGACTTGGATTGAGCATATTTAGCATATGCATATAGTTTTCAATTGTTGCAAGCTCACCATCTTTTTCTTAAGAAATCAAAGTGCACATTTGAGAAGAATCAAGTGACTTACTTGCGTCATCTTATCTATGATGAATGAGTGGAAGCGGATGTAAGTAAGATTAAGGCAATCATAAAGTGGCCAATACTACAATCGATTAAGGCTCTTAAGGGCTTCCTAGGGTTAGTAGGTTACTATAGGAAACATATAAAAAATTATGGGAAAATGGTGACACCTTTGACTAGCCTATTTAAAAAGAATGCATACCAATAGGGAATGAGGCTTATTCGTCCTTATCTAACTTAAAGAAGGCTCTTTATAAAGCCTATGTTCTGAGGTTGCCTAATTTTGAGGAAGAATGCATTAACTTGATTTATCTGGCATCAAAGTGAAGAGAAGAAGGTCGGAAAAATATATGTCGAGCCTTATATGACAAGGTTAGTACAGAGGATGGGGGTCTTTAAGAGACTACCATCGATGCGACAAGTTGGTACCATGATAGCTCTAAATTTGGACATGATGAAACACAAGCATATGGTACACAAATGGTGGGGATCTATAGGAGACATCTACCACTTGATTGGGGTTCAAGACAAGATGGTTACATCAGAAGCAAAGAGGGATTGCCTACGTATAGCTAAGCAGCCAATGCCACTAAGCTTACCGCCATCCCAAACTAGAGGAATAGCACAAAAGGAGGCTAGTACGGAGTTACCCAAGGCGTTGATACCATAGTAGGAACACCTAAAGATAGCTCAACTAGAGAAACACATAAGGTATATCTTGGGTATTAAGCATACTAGCTTAGCATAATATGTTACAACGAATGAGCCGATAGAGCAGCCCAAAGCTTATGGTAGATACATATTGGAGCAACAAAAGAAGAGAGAGGCCTATGATAAGGCACTACTGAAGCAAATCGAGAGGAGAGAGGCCTATGATTGGGCACTATTGGAGCAGATAAAAAGGCAACAAGCCTATGATAGATGCATGGAATAGGTCATGGTGTCGATGGCATGACATCTTGGGATATCCCTCCCACCTTCACCATCTGGAGTGGTTACATTATCTTCAGTTGCACAACAGTATGAGGCTCCACTACTTGAGGATCCTCCCATAACGGACTTGCCTGATTCACCACATGATTGGTGGATGATAATTTTGGTTTTTCTTTTTTCTCGTAATAATTGTCTATTTTTCTTATTTTCTTCATTACGTTAATTTATTTTGTCTAAACATTAGTGAATTGTTATTTTAATTTATGTTATTTTTGTTTCCATGTTCTTTATTTATTTTCTTTTATCTTTTTATCCTTTTTGTTTATATTTTTGCAAGAATGGATGCATCTTAATTGACTTATTTGTAATAGTCAATATTGTAATAATCGCAACTGCACGACATAGTTGTCACTAGTATTAGCATGTATGGGTTGATCTTACGAAGACGATGACTAGTAATTATCCTTCCCCTATTATCTAGCCTAAAGATTGATTTTAGGTTTTTAATGAAAGAAACTAAAACTAAGGAAAGTAAAATAAAATAGGTAACGAAATTAAACAGAGAATTAAGAAAGCATTTAGGAAATTATCGATATCAAGAATTAGTATCTAGGTTTTGAACCCCCCCTAAACCCTTAACAAATTTCTTTTTATTATGTAATTGTTTTATTGATTTATTGGACCGTGGAGACTCTTATGGTATGCTAATAACTAAACTTAAGTATACTAATAACTAATTCTAAGCTTTCTAACTGAATTACTCAGGTTAAATTTTATAGGACTGTGTTATCGTTTTGTGAATCCCTCTATAGTTTGACCATAATCTGGAAGATTTATGTCAACCTATCTTTAGGGTTACAATCAACTCCTTCTAGTTACCTTGGATCTATTCAACCAAGGATTTCTCAATTGCTATTTATAAAATCAAATTATGGTCTAATATTTTAGATTACTAGAACGTAAATAAAACAAGTAATTAGATCATAACAATCAATCAAACTAATTGCATTAATAAAATAATCAAATCATATCAAAATATTAACATAAGGTTCATCTAACCTAAATGCTTACTGGACATGTAGTTACATATTATCGAACACGAAATCAAATATAAAAAGAATTGAAAAAAGTGGTCATAATTCTAAATCTCCCTGATTGTCTTCTATTGAATATTCTGGCGATGTAGGGGCTTAATCAGGTATTTTGATGGATATTTCAATAAAATCTTTATTTTCCCGCTTCTTTGGACCAAAATTGCCCCTGGAGAATGAACTTCACGTCTGGAAATTGCTTCTTAAGGTCTGCTCTTATCTTAAGTCTTCGTTCACATCTTTAAATATAGAATTCTAAGGTTTTAGTTTATGCATCATTGTGCATCATGCATCACCAAAATCTCTGAAAATCGCAAAACTGCATGGCCTGGGAAAAGTGCACGGGCATATGAATGGTTGTGCATCTCTTCTATGCGTCAAATCTTTCTTCTATGTCGTGTTTTCATCCGAATTCTTCCCCTTAAAGTCCAAAGTCCATGAAGGCAATTATAACATATAAACGCACTTAAAGCAAATTAAGTATCAAATATACATTAAAAGTATAAAATATCAAGCAAAATACATCAAATGTGGGTGTAAAAGTATAGTCAAATATCCATTTATTAAACATCTCCACACTTAAACTTTTGCTTATTCTTAATCAAAATATAATCAAAATTATAAATTCCACAGCATTAATCTCAATCTGTCGATTCATACTATACATCATCATATCCTATTGAATTAAATTAATATACAATTAGAGTCAAGTTGTCCTAATATTAACTCCCTAAGTAATATTAACAGTAATCACATCAACATTTACATTGAAATCAAAAACATATATCTTTACACGCTCACCAAGATTTCACTCAATGCACTTAAGTGTTTTGAGTGAAAAGTATCAAAACTCTAAATCAATGCATAGTAGAATTCTTACCATATGCTCACAATAAATTCATATCTCTACCACTTATGTACAAACTAGAAACATCAATCTAAAGGTCTTATATAATTGTAACGAGGTTTAGGTAAGGTTTGATTGGGTTAATAAAATGGGTTTAAGTGAAGGACATATACTACACAATATATTTCAAGACTTGTTTACAAATATATATATAATTCCTTTCATTATAAATCAATTGGTACTATGTATTTTTCTTTTTTATTTTTCTTTATGTTTTTTTTCTTTTTTTCTTTTATGCTTTTCTTTTTTTTCACACTAAAAAATCAATGCCCTAATTTAAGAAATATTGGACCTTTCATAAATTTCAAGTCTTAACAAGTAAATGATGTAAATAACCTTCAAGGTTCAAAACAATGAAAAATAGGATAAAGGTTAATGTGTGGGTTTAATCAATGAAAAAGGCTAAGGTTCAACTTGGTTATTCCAAAAAGTAAATTTTTGGGTATGATAATTTTTAAAGAAATAGGCTAAAACAAGTTGTTGATTCTAAGTGCCTTTATCATATTAATGCTTCTAATTTAAAAAATGTGGTCTCAATATGCATAACAAAAGCAAGTTCTAGAATTATCCTTCTACATATGATATCACACATATGAAAGAATAATAAGACCGTTAAAAATTTTTAAGATTTGCTTTTTAGGCTGAAAAGCTCATGAAAAAAATTGGGCTAAGTAAATATTATGCAATTTCATTCAACTTGAATATTTCAATGATTACAAAAATATGACTAAGAAAACTAATTTTATTTTAACCATCATCATTTTGCACACCATTTCAAATCAATATTCAACAAGTAAATATAGTATTCATAGACAGATTTCAACTAATTCAAGCTATTAGTTCATAAAATATTATAATCAAGATTATAATAAGCTTAAGGAAATCATTAAAATCATTAACCCCTTCACTATCCTTAAAATCTTACATTGTCCTCAATGTACATAATATAAACATATATAATGACATATATTATACATGTTTATAAACTGTAGAAGGTTTAAGGACCAATCTACTTCGATAAACACTCTCTTAGATCTCACTACTGCCAACATAAGAGAGAAACTAATTCTTAATCAGTTAAACCTCCAATGTAGTAGGAGAATGGCTATATGTTGGGCCCGGGTCTTGTTACTATTCCCAAGGTGACAACTTGGGACGGTTGGGTGAAAGTCATGGAAAAGGAAGGTAGAAGACATTCAAGAAACTAAAAGAAATTTTGCAGCAACATGGTGAGTTCACCGCAGCGAACACCTGGCTTTACTGTGGTGAAGTCCCAAGGTTCAGTGAGAAAACCTTTCGGGAGAATTATGCTGCAGCGAAAGGCATTATTTCACCTCGGAGAAATTGCCAAAAATCCCTAAGAATACTTTTTAAGAAAGGTTTGCAGCGACCAAGTTTGGCTTCACCGCGGTGAAACCTTCAAATTCACAACTGCTCCTAGCAATCAACACTAAACTTTTAGCACATGCAAATCCCACAACCCTTGACCACTCAAACCAAAATAGATGCAAACATTAACCCAAGAAACTTCCTATGAAATGTTTGAAATTGAAATGTGAAAACTTGGAAATTCATGAACAAACACAACTATATTTCATTAACCTCAAAAGATAAGAGTTTAAAAAGCTTTAATGGGCATTTCGAGCTACAATACGTCATCATCATCATCATCATGATCATCATCACATCAAGTCTGAAGTCTCGTAGTGAAGCAGGGTCTGGGGAGGTTTGATAGTACGCAGCCTTATCCCTACATAGTAGAGAGACTATTTCTAGTAGACCTACATACAGGTGTGACAGGAAAATAATGATGCAGGTTAACAAAAGAAATAAGTAAAAATTGGCACGCATAATATTTAAGTAAATAGAATTACAATACAAGACAATAAGGACATACCTGATGGTTGACCAGATCTACTAGTGCCTTACACCTTGTAAAGACCATCACTTTTTGTCACTAGTCGCACTAAGAGCCTTCACTGAGCGACCTTGAGGATACGACAATCTATAGTTTTAGGCATCCATCGCGGCAACCTTTCCCTACCTACACCTGACCTGAAGCCTTGACCAAAAACTTACCACTCACAAAGGTATAAAGGACATTGGGTTGTACTTACTATGCAATAAGTATGAGGCGCGAGGACTCTAAAGGGTGTCGTTTACCTTTATCCTATCACACCAGACGTTCTTAATTCTAGCAACTGCCTTAATGAGGGCCAATTTTGATGTATCTTTTTTGATCACTTTCCTCTAGGTCTTGTATGGCCTTCCTTTCCTCCTCTTGTAGCCACTAAGGTTTATTATCTCACAACATCGTATCGGAGTATTAGAGGGCATTTTGCGCACATGCCCAAACCACCTAAGCCTTTTCTCTCTCAACTTGTCTGCAATACTAGCCACTTGTAGTCTATCTCTCACGACCTGAATCCATACCCCATCTCTTATGGTAATGTCACACATCCATATAAGCTTACGCATTTCTGCTACCAACAACTGACGTGTATGTCTACATTTAGTAGGCCAATACTCTACCCTATATAACATAGTTGGTTGAATTACCATTTTATACAACTTCCTTTTGAGTTTTACAGGAACCTTTTTATCACATAAAACACCTGATATACTCTGTCATTTAGTCCACCCAAATCTAATATGATGTAATATATAGTCATCGATATTACTATCTCTTTGAATGATGGATCCAAGGTATTTAAAACTCAATTTATGTGGTATGATGTCAGTGCTAATCGCTACCGCCATCTCTTGTACCACTTGCCTACCCGGAAAGTTGCATTCTAAATACTTCATCTTAGACTTGCTCATTCAAAAACCTTTCAATTCTAATGCTCCTCTCCAACGTTCTAACTTGGCATTGACCCCTCCTTGGTCTCATCTACTAGGACAATATCGTCAGCAAATAACATACACCAATCTACCTCTCCTTGAATATGTTTAGTAAGTTTATGTAACACTAATGTGAATAAAAAAGGACTTAAAGTCGAGTCGTGGTGTAGTCCAACATCAATAGAGAACGCTTCCGTGTTGCCTCCTATCATCCTTACTCTAGTCAATGGTCCTTCATACATATCCCTAATCACTTTGATATACGTCCTAAGAATGCCCTTTGCCTCCAAACACCACCATATGAGTTCTCTAGGAACCCTATCATAAACCTTCTCCAAATCTACAAAAATGATATGCAAATCTCGTTTTCGTTCCCTGTAGTATTCCATGATTCTTTGAAGTAGATGTATTGCTTATATTGTGGACCTACCAGGAATAAATTTGAATTGGTTGGCCGATACTTGAAATGTGACTAAAGCCTTGTATTTACAAAATCTAGCTTAAAATAAAAAAAATATGCATAATCGAAGTGATGTCTGGACTCTCTTTCACTCGATCTCTTACTCATCACCTAGAGAAGCGAAGGAATGGGGGTAAGCTTAAAAGCTCATGGGTAACAAATTTATAATCATAAATAAGCAAAACCATTAAAAATGCTTAATGTCATAATCACTTTGCATCAAAATCCATAAAATACATAGTTCAAAAATTTCACAATATCAAACAATTCATAAGCAACATAAGTTATGAATTCATCAAACTTGTCAACATATTCCAAACATATAATCACATCATAAATGGTTTGGGTAGGTCTGTAAACAGAATGTACTCACATATTCCCACATAATGGTCTTATGTAGACATAAACAGAACGTTCTATCGCAATACCACATAATGATTTTGCATAGTTGTAAACAAAACGTTCTATCACAATTCCATATAATGGTTTTATGTAGTCGAAACAAAACATACTATCGCAATTCCACTTAATCGTTTTGCATAGTCATAAACATGAGGGAGTTCATGAAAGAGTTTCATGCCATTAGCGGGCAAGTGGGAGAAGCCTTTAATAAAGTCAAAGTGCACTTGACATAATAAAATGGACTACCACAAACTCACATAATCATGCATTTCACATCTTGTAAACTTGTTGCCCGTAATGGCACATTTTTGAAACATGATATCATAAACATAACTTCTTTTCAAAAAAAAAACATTTTCACATTCTTTCCATAAATTATTAACACAATTCATATACCAAACATATAACACTTTCTCAAAGCATTTAAAGAGCAAATAAATTCACATTTATGAAGTAGTTGAAAGCATTAAATTTTATTTATTTGCAAGAAATATTAATGGTTTATTTACTCAATTATAAACATGAAACCCACCTTGAATTCCTTACTTAAAAACTTACTTAGCAATGCCTCTCCTCTTTCTTCTCTTGCCCTTCTTGATTTCCTTCACAATCACAAAAATCCCATTCAGTAGGAATTCTAATTGAGAGCCCAATCAAAGCATATTCACTAAATTGATTCTAAATTACTCAAACCCATGCATTTCCTAAGCTTCGTGAACTAAAATCCTTCCATAAATCCAAAGGATTAAAATTTAACTTACCTTGAATGTTCCCAAAATAAAAGATATTTAGCTCAAATGGAAGCTCTTCCCTTCCTCTTTCTTTTTCCCTTCTTGAACAACCTTAGATTCACTCTTAAAAGCTTAGAAAAGATGAACCCTAGCTTGTTCTCCCTTCTTTTCTCTCATTTCTCTTCTTTTATTTTCTCTCTTCTTTTCTCTCATTCACGTTTTCTTTCCTCTCAAATGCAAGACAACACTTCTTCCCATTTTACATTTAATGAGTGTGCAATGTCCAATTTGCCCTTCCTTCAATGCCTTATGGTTTTTAAACTTAAGTGATCTTCCAAAAATGCCCTTTATACAATGCACTCTTACTAATTTAATTCAACTAGCCAATGTACTAAAATCCTACTAGCATTAACATACTAATTAACTCCAAAAATTAATCTATCAAGACCTCGTAATTTGTAATTTATTTAAATCATGCTTAGCTCAATAAAGTAATAAGAAAAATTTTGGGGGATAATATTTCTCCCCCTCTTAAAAGAATTTTGTCCTTGAAATTCTTACCTGAGTTATTGAAAAGGTGTGAATACTTCCCCTTCATGGCCTCCATGCGCTCCCAAGCGGCCTCTTTCGTAGAATGGTTTTTCCACAAGACTCTGACTAGTTGGACTATCTTGTTCCTGAGTACCTTCTCCTTAGTGTCCAAAATCTCCATCGGAGTCTCCTCATAAGTCAGATCGTCTCTCAACTAAACCTTAGTGGTCTGAATGATGTGAGAGGGATCTGATCTATATCATCTCAACATGGAAACATGAAAGACATTATGTATTTGTGACAATTCCAGTGGCAGCGCCAGTTTATAGGCTAGTGATCCGATCCTCTCAAGAATCTCATAAGGACCCATATACCTTGGGCTTAACTTACCCTTCTTACGAAAACTTATGACTCCTCTCCAAGGACATGTCTTAAAAAAGACTTTCTCACCAACTTCATACTCTATTTCCTTTCAGTGTGTATCAGTATAGCTTCTTATTCTATCTTGAGCTGCTTTAAGCCTCTGCTTAACTAAATTGATCTTGTCAACTGTCATCTAGAGTAACTCTAGTCCTATTAATCTCCTTTCTTCTTCTTCGTCTCAGCATATAGGAGTTCTACATCTCCTTCCATATAGTGCTTCATAAGGATCCATCTAAATGCTCGAGTGGTACGAATTATTATAAGAAAATTTGACCTATGGCAAATGCTCATCCCATGCACCTTTGAAATCCGTTATACATTCCCTGAGCATCTCTTTAAGGGTCCAAATGGTCCTCTCAGATTGGCCATCTGTCTGAGGATAAAAAGCAGTGCCAAAATTTAACTTGGTCCCAAGAGCTTCTTGTAGACTTTCCCAAAATCTCAAAGTGAACCAAAGATCCTGTCAGAAACTATAGAATCTAGAATCTCGTGCACTCTCACTATCTCATCAATATACTTCTTTGCTAGCACATGCAGAGAATCAGTCTATTTAATTGTTAGAAAATGGGCTGACTTCGTCAACCGATCAACAATAACCCATATAGTACCATACTTCCTACTGGTTTTAGGCAAACCCATCTGAAAATCCATAATCACCCTTTGCTACTTCCATTCAGGAATAGACAATGAACTTAACTTGCCTGGAGGTGCCTAATGTTTAGCCTTGACTTGCTGACATACTAGACACTTACTTGCATACTCTGCTACATCCCTCTTCATGCCTTTCCACTAGAAATGCTTTTTTAAATCTCTGTATATCTTGGAGCTACCTGGGTACATCATATAAGTCGCATTGTATGACTTATTGAGTATCTGGTCCTTTACCTCCTGGACATTCAAAATATAGAGCCTATTTCCACAACCATAAGTCCATCATTCCTCACTACCACTTTGGATTTCTTGGCATTCTTAATTTATTCTCGAAGCTTGCTCAATTCTACATCTTGTGCTTCTAACTTCTTAACCTTCTCCCTGAGTATTGGTCTCACTCTGAAATTAGCAATTATGCAATCAGGTTCCTCCTATTTAAAGTTTATTCTAAGCTTAGCCATCTCTTCCAACAACAACAGATAAATTGCCTGTGCATGGGCTATGGAGGATTTTCCACTCAAGGCATCAGCTACTACATTTGCCTTTCTTGGATGGTATTCAATCAACAAGTCATAATCCTTAAGTAACTCTAACCACCTTCTCTATCTCAAATTCAACTCTTTCTGGCACAATAAATGCTTGAGGTTTTTTGATCAGTAAAAATCCTCATCTGAACTCCATACAGATGTCTCCAAATTTTCGAGGCAAAAATCACTGCTGCTAAGTCCAGATCATGGGTCAGGTAATTCAATTTATAAGGCTTTAGTTGCCGCAAAGCATAAGCTATCACCCTGTCTCCTTGCATCAATATATAACCCAAATCCTTTCACTATAAACTATATAACCCTCATCTCTAATAGGTAAGGTCAGAATTGGAGCACTTGTCAATCTGTGCTTAAGCTCCTCAAAGCTCTTTTGACATTCATCATTCCAGATAAACTTTTGATTTTTTCTTAATAATTTTGTCATTAGAGCCTCTATTATAAAGAATCCTTCAACAAACCTCCCATAATATCCTCCCAGACCTAGACAACTTCTTACTTCTGCCACTGTCTTAGGTGTATGCCACTTCACCACTACTTTAATTTTTCTCGGATCAACATGTACCCCATCCTTTGAAATTACATGTCCAAAGAATATCACCTCATGGAGACAAAATTCATATGTGCTAAATTTGGTATAAAGCTTGTTCTCCCTCAGCTTTTGCAACACTATCCTGAGATATTTCTCATGTTCCTATTCACTCTTAGAATAAACCAGAATGTCATTTATGAATATTATGACAAATTGATCCAGATACTCCTTAAAGACCTTATTATAAGATCTATGAATGCAGCCGAAGTATTGGTCAATCCAAATGGCATGACTAGAAACTCATAATGCCCATATCATGTCCTGAAGGCTATCTTATTTATATTAGACTCTTTGATCCTGAGCTGATAATAACTAGATTTGAGATCAATTTTAAAAAAGATCCTTGCTTCCTGCAACTGGTTGAACAAGTCATCAATTCGTGGCAAAGGATACTTATTCTTAATAGTCACCCTGTTGAGGCTCTGGTAGTCAATACACATCGGCCTTGTTTCATCCTTCTTTTTAACAAATAGAATTGGCGCTCCCATGGCAAGGAACTAGGCCTTATATGTCCCTTCTCTATCAGTTCTTCCAACTGTTCCTTAAGCTCCTTCAGCTCAGCTGGAGTCATTCTATATAATGGTATGGAAACAAGTGCGGTACTTGGAATCAGGTCAATGACAAACTCAATTTTCCTCACTGGTGACAAACTAGGTAAATCTTCGGGAAACACGTCTAGAAAGTCTCTCACAACTGGAACATCTTCTAGCTTCCCTTCATTCACCTCGATATCCACAACATGTGCCAAAAAGGCTTCACACCCTTTTCTCATCATCCTATCAGCTAACAAAGCTGGAAAAATTCCTGGTGATAGTGTTCTCCTATCTCCTCTGAAAATTACCTTCTCACCCTAGCCGAGATCATATTCTACCTCTTTGAGGCTACAGTCTAACTTTGCATGATATTTCTCCATAGTATCCATCCCAAGTATAACGTCTAGCCCCTTTAGGTTTAGAGGAAGTAAATCGACTACCAGTCTAACACCATCAATAAGGAGTTCATAACCTCTATATACATGATTGATTATCACATTCTTCCCTAGAGGAGTACTAATAATCAAAGGACTATCCAGTGGTACCAAAATCACACCATGTAATGTCATGCTTACAGAAACAAAAGAATACGTGGAAACAGAATCAATCAGTAAATACACTTCTGAATTGGGCAACTGAGCTATACCCGTAACAACTTCAGGTGCAGCTGCAGCTACCTCCCTGGTCATAGCAAATACCCTTGTTGGTACCTGACCCCTTGACCTTCTTGGAGGAATGACCTTCCTTGCTGCTCCAAAACTACCTACCTCAATGACTGGTCTGGTTCCCACTATTTCAGCTCTCCTTAAGGCTTACAACTATAACCCCTTTTGCCTCGGTACCTGGGGACAGTCCCTGATCATGTGTCTTTTTTCCTTGCATCAAAAACATTCTATAAGTAACTTGAAGCAGTCTCCTCTATGAAATTTTCCATAATGCTCACATTGGGGATTCGTGTACCTACTCCCCTCTATCACTCTATTGCCTCCTGCAGTTGAGGCTTGCACTGAAACTGCCTTG
Organism: Erythroxylum shatona; assembly: GCA_027568895.1. NCBI lineage: Eukaryota > Viridiplantae > Streptophyta > Magnoliopsida > Malpighiales > Erythroxylaceae > Erythroxylum > Erythroxylum shatona. Next base: position 3,733 of record JAOSBK010047318.1, on the reverse strand, counting down.
GCTTGCTTGCTCTTAGCAGAGCCACTGCTTCCCACTTCACTTTGTGTGTGGAAACTCCTTATACTCTTCTCAGGCATTGGAACACTCATTCTCTTCTTGGAAGACTGTTCCCAATTCTTCCTCTTCTTATTCACTTCATACTTTATATTCTCTAGTTTTTCAGCCTGGAGTATAGCATCTACCAACTACTGGTAGTCACAAAATTGTAGATCAAGACTTTCTCTTTGATCCCCAAATGAATACCTCCCTCAAACTTATGATACTTATCCTCCTCATTTGTAACAATGTTGGCCACATACTGTGAAAGCTGGGTAAACTTTAGCTCATACTCACTCACACTCATATCCCTCTGTGTGAGATTCAAGAACTCCCTGGCCTTCTCTTAGACATAAACTTCCCTTCTTTAAGAACTCAATAATATGAGCCATAATGCTGCTAAAATTTATGATAAAACGCTTATAAAATGTTACAAGCCCATGGAAGCTTCTTACATCCCCAACATTTTTAAATGCAGGCCATTCCCTAATATCCCCTACCTTCTCATCATCAACTTTCATGCCGTCCTTCCCTATGACAAACCAAGGAACAAAAACCTTTCAGCCATGAAAATACACTTCTTTAAGTTAGCATATAACTTATTTTCCGTCAATACTTCAAACACACTTCTCAAGTAATCAAAGTGCTCTTCATTTGACCCACTATAAATAAGAATGTCATCAAAATATACCACCACAAACTTTCCTATAAAAGGCATGAGAATTTGATTCATCATCCTCATGAAAGTGATAGGGGCATTGGCTAGCCTAAAAGGAATCACTAGCCACTCAAATAATCCATCTATAGTTTTGAAAGTAGTCTTTCACTTATCTCTCGACCTGATTCGAATTTGATGATAGCCAATTCTAAGATCAATTTTAGAAAAAATCACCGCCCCACTAAGCTGATCCAACATATCATCCAACCTCGATATAGGAAATTTAGTGAAGTTGGGATAGGAGTTGTATTGTCTTAAGAAAAGAGGACAATTGCTTTCTTCAGTGAGAAGTTGTATGATGCAAGACAAAAATGGGCTACATATGATAAAAATTTTATACTATTGTGAGAAATTTGAAGATTTGGGAACATTATTTGATTTGGAAAGAATTTATTTTATACATAGACCATTAAGCCTTGAAGTATTTTAGAAGTCAGAAGCAATTAAGAACAAAGATGCATGCTAGGTGGTCAACTTTTGCTAATAAATTTTGATACATATTGGTTCATAAATATAGAAATAAAAATATTGTGGTTGATGCATTAAGTAGAAGAGTTGTCATGATTAAGACCTTGACTATGGAAGTGGAGGGTCTTGAATATTTAAAAGAAATGTACATAGATGATGGAGACTTCAAGGAAATAGGGAATTTGTGCTAAAAAAAAAATCCCATGATGATTTCTAGGGATAGGATGGATTTTTGATGAAAGGAAACCAACTTTATCTTCCAAGGACATCACTTAAAGAGAAGGTGATTAGATATTAAATAGTGGAGACTTAGCTAGACATCTTAGTAGAGACAAATTCTTGAAGAAGTAAGGTAGAGGTACTATTGGACAAAGATGAGAAGGGATAGTGTTTCCATTGTAGAAAGGTGTACAACTTGCCAAACTTACAAGGGACATGCTTCTAATGCTGGTTTGTACATGTCATTACCAGTTCCTAGTGTTATTTGGGAAGATTTGTCTATAGACTTTGTGTTAGGATTGCCAAAAACAGAAAGAGGTATATATTATATCTTTGTAGTGGTGGATCGATTTTCAAAAAAGGCACATTTTCTAACTTGTAAAAAACAGCAAATGCAACTGCAATTGCAAAGTTTTTTCAGAGAAGTGGTGAAACTTCATAGTGTTCCAAAATCAATTACTTCTGATCGTGACACTAAATTTTTTAGTCACTTTAGGAGGACTTTGTGGGGATTATTTGATTATACTCTTAAATTTAGAAGCATAGCTCATCCACAAAACAATGGCCAGATAGAGGTCGTAAATCAAACTTTGGAAATTTTGGTAAGATGTATATGTCGTGACAAGCCAAAGAATTGGGATTTTCTAATGGCACAAGCTGAATTTTCCTACAATAATGTTGTTTATAGTGGCCTTAGTCATTCTCCATTTTTAGTTATTTATACCAAGGTACCAAATCATGCTCTTGATTTTATGAAATTGTCAACATCTTCTAATTTTTCTTTTTTTACTGCAATTTTGGGTTTTGGAATTATGTTGCTTATTTTGCTTTCGTGTTGCGTCATATAGTAAGAGAGTTTATAGCAAGCTTATGTCCAGAGTGATATTAAGATGCCACCTTTTCAAGAGAATGGGGTGGCCTAACACATTCCAAGACCATGCTTTAGTGATTCTCTAGGCATTTTCTTTAATGTTGAAGTTAAGCACAAAAATTCATTCTTATTAACCATCACATCCACTAGTCCCATACTTTTTCCATGCTATATTTACCGATTTCTGTTCAACTGGGAAAGCAAGTCTCTTCTCCAAAAAGAATCTAACTATAACTATGCTCCATTTCTTAGCTCCCTACTGTAATACCTCAACTAGAGGCCCAATAGGTTCCTCCTCTTTTGACTCAATATACTAGAGCTTCCTTAAGAAGGTTGAATCCCCTATAATAGAACTCTAAGAGACTTTCCCCTTAGAAGCTCTTAGCTCGTGCTTGTTTTAGATCTCGTGCTTGTTTTAGATCCTAAAATAAGTTGAAATTCTATAAGATTTGAACGGTTATGATGTAACATCCCACCCCCTACTGGAAGGGTAAAATAGGAAATTTGTCATAGGAAGGGATTGAGAGGGATTAATTAGTACTGTTCATGCATAATAGGATTGATACACAGTCACAATTGTGCACATGAAATTACTGTACATGCATACATGACATTCCCGGTTTGCGTGCCTAAGTCAATTCTATTGTGATTAACGTGGTTAATGGGTTTGAAAAATTATTCTGAGTGCGCCATAAATTGTTTTATATTTTAAGAGATTTTTAGGAATTTTTCTGGAATTTTCCGGAGAAAATTCCCGGACCGGAAAAAAATCGCCAATTGGCGAACCGGTCGATTTTCGGTAGCGAAAATTGCTACCCAATGGCACTGTACTATTGGGTATATTATTTTGGGATTGAAATTAGGGTCATTTGAGTTGATTGGGTTAGTTTTGATCTGGATTAAAGAATTATTAAGTTGACTTTTCATTAAAATCATAAACAAATCACCTTATGCCACCTTTGCCTCCATTTAATGCATTGTTATCTTGTAAAGTCGGCAACTTCTTACATAAAGGAGTAAAAAAAGATGAGTTTATGGCTTGAGTTCTTCTCATCATCCGAAACCCTCTTCATTTATTCTTCTCCATCGTTTCTTTAGTTCTCTTTCTTTAAAGTTTCCTTCCTCCCATCTTAAGTATCCTTCTTCCTTACAAGCTTGCAAACTTACATCCTTCTACCCTCTTATCTTGATGATAACCTTGCATGGGATGGAGAAGAAGTAGGGTAGTTGGAAAATGAAAGTCTTGAAGAGGTGGAGTTGAAAGCTTTAGGTAAGATGATGTTTATGTTTATGTTTTTACTTATGGTTTTAATGCATGAATTCATAAGAAAATGATTGAAACTAGGTACTGAAATTTATGGTTATATATTGACATGAAGGTCTTGATGACCTATTGGCTTAATTCTTGTGTTATTAGGATG
>JAOSBK010047310.1:0-18457 GCA_027568895.1 Erythroxylum shatona | reverse complement strand
CTGTTGACTTTCTGATCCTTTTGACTCTCTCCTTTTTCCCTACAATATGAAATAACAATTTGCAGTATCAATTGTCCCTAGATAAATCATAATCCAATTAATGTCAATTTGCAACAATTTAACTACCAAATTGCATAAAATATCGGCTCACCATAAGGGACTAATTTAAGCACAAAAATCGTGAATTAAGAGTCAAAAAGTGCATTATCAGTTATGAAAGTGTAGCCAATTAATAAGATAAACTTGGGCTTAATCAAAGAGATTACTAGTTAGGAATTTTGTGTTATGTTGAATTCACTCTACATCCACATAAATAAGGAACAGACATATATAAACCTACATAGGAAAATTAGTTTATAGAAGTTACAATAAGTTAGAAAACCCAGTAGCAAAATTCAAGTTAAGACTACAACAATCATATATTGAAAATGATAAGCCATAACCATTTGGCTAGAGAACCACTATCTCATATTATTCATATTAACCAATAGAAAAGCTTGAATTTTTCACCTAGTTCTAACTTCTAACCATAATTTAATTTTCTAAACACTACCCATTACAATCTACGCCCTGATACTTGTTCTAGAACCCACAATCATGTTGTTTTGATCCACACAAGTAAACTCTTATCTAATGTGCCTTTATCTATAACAAGCTTAAACTACCTTTCTAGCTTTGTTTCAAGAACGCCATCAACCTGTATGCAAAACAAAGGTAGCAACTCCAAAATATCAAACAATTAGAGTTACAAGATAAAACAAGGTTGAAGCATAAACTTATCTCAAATTTTCTACAACTAATATTGCAGTAAACATTTTTTGTCACTATATGTTTTAAATTGCAATAAACTTATACTTAAACAAAGCATATAAAATATCAACATATATCTCAATATGGTTTAAATTCAGACACAAGAGAAACTTCAAAAAATTGAAGAGTGTTTCTATACATGATTAAATCAAATCACAATTCAGCTTTACAAAATTGAAGTGACAATGTAAAGAGCAATATACATGTGATAAAACAATGCTTAATTTCACTAGGATTTTCAATACTATGAAAACTTCCCCATTACATAGTGAAATAAAAAAACAAGCCAATTCACAATCAAAAAGCTCAATACTTAAATAGGACAATGCCTAATTTCACCAAAAATTCATGGTTAAACAGATAGTGGGCTTTGTAAATGAAAATCCTAAGATACAGTAAACAATATTTGTTGGGAAATAATCAAGAAGGGAAGAAGAAAAGAAGTTAATGATTAGCTGACTTCCCTTATTTACCTATACAATGTGGGTGATTCGTGTAATGCATAAATTAAAGCATGAGCAAAACTATGCCAAAAACATACACATAAATAAGGATGAAAAAGCAAGAGTAGCTCAAGAAGGGAAGAAGAAAAGCAACTATAAAGTAATAACTTTACCTAATGCTTTCATATGCTAGGTTTTGATGACAAAGCATGATCTACAGTAGGATCAAGAATATAATAAAACATGAGTTGCCATTGATATGAATAACAAATCCAAGCTATTAACGTTATCTAAGAGTTTATAACTATTCTTTTTCCTATCACAAATTCTTGAGCCACAATTCAATTTCCATATTCTGATTCAACCTAAATGAAGTCCCTAATAAAGAACCCTTAGAAAAGAAATTTAGCCTAATTTGTTAATTTATCCTTCAAGCTTTAATTTTTCACCTAGTTCTAACTTTTAACCACAATTTAATTTTCCAAACACTACTCATTGTAAACTACGCCCTAATACCCGTTGTAAAACCCACAATCTCATTGTTTTGATCAATCATCTCCATGAATTGGCCAATGACGAGAGGCACCGACTAGATCTACTTGACCTCTTCTTAGGCACAAAGACATTCTCATCTGATATTCTTCTATTCGTCTTTGATGTACTCTTCTTAGATGTTGATGAACTCGAGCTGCCATTGGATAGACTTGAGGAGACTACAAAAATCTCCTCGTTGGTGGTAGACAATTCAATAAGGTTGAATTTTATTGCCAAAATCGACGGTAGTGGGGAAGTGGAGACTGAAGTGCGACGAGGGAGCTAGGAGAGTGGAGATTAACTGGGAGAGAAGACATGGTGAGTGAAGAATAGAAGAACTGATGCGTGGAAATTAAATGAAAGAGAAAGGACATCATTTTGGTTCCTTGGTTGAAGTAAAGCTACATCATTTTGATTAAGTAAAAAAAACATTGCACTATCCAATTCTTATCAAAATAAAACAACGTCATTTTGGTTAAGTAAAAGAACATTACACTTTCTAATTGTTAACCAAGTAAAAAAGACATCATTTTGCTTAAAAACAAAATATTGTCATTTTGTTGTTTGATCTTGTTGGGCTTTGGGCCTTGAGAACCAGTCGGGTTGATCATATTGGTGGGCTCTATCATTTATGTTTTTTTATTTCACTTGAAAACGTAAATGTGTAATGTGATGTTAATTAGATTTTGCTTACATGATATAATATAATATAGAACTAGAGCAACAATTTCAAATGTTACATATATAAGATTTTTTTGCAACATTTTTTTTAAATTTTGTTGCCTTTTCTTATATATAGCAACAAGTTGTCATTTTATTGTTTTTATATTATTAAAGGCAACACTTTTAAAACTATTGCATTATATTAATTTTTAACGACACATTTTTAAATTGATGCAAATTTGTCATTGCCTAAAACAATTTTTGTCATAGTGTCTATACTTTGTCTCATCCGTATCCTTACCTTCTTCATCCTTATCAAGCTTAGTTTTAGAATACATTGCAATAACCATCAGTTTGGCATTCTCAAAATGATATTTCTTGATGAGTTCCTTTATGTATTTGTCTTGACTAACGAAGATTCCTTTTTCTATTTGTCCAATTTGTAGCCTAAGAAAGAAAGATTGTTCTCCCATCATACTCATTTCAAACCCCCTTGCATTAAAGCTAAGAAATCTTCACTGAAGGATTGATTAGTAACTTTAAATATTATGTCATCAACATATATTTGCACTATGAGTAACTCATTCTCCTTTTTCTTAATAAATAAGGTTTTATCTACCTTTCATCTTTCGAAGTTATTCTCAAGTAGAAAGTTACTTAACCTCTCATACCATGCTCAAAGAGCCTGCTTTAGACCATACAGGGCTTTAGTCAACTTCACCATGTAATCCGGATGGTTTTCATCTTCAAAACCTAAAGGTTTCTTAACAAACACTTTTTCATTAATATATCCACTTAATAAGGCACTTTTAACATCCGTTTGGAATAATTTAAAGTTTCTATATCCTGCAAAAGTAAGTAAAATTCTAATCGACTCTAATCAAGTAACAGGAGCATAAGTTCATCAAAATCAATATCTTTCTGTTGATTATAACCTTGAACTACAAGTCTAGCTTTGTTTCTTACCACCTTAGCATTTTTGTCAAGTTTGTTTAGAAATACCCAATGAGCTCTAATGTTTGACTTGTTTTATGGACGAGGTACCAGATTCCAAACTTTGTTTTTGTCAAACTGATTTAGTTCATCTTTCATAACTGAAACCCAATTTTCATTAATAAGAGCCTCTTCAGTAGTCTTTGATTCTAATTATGATATGAGGGCAACATTATTATTTTTGAAGGAAGATTTAGTTCTTAGATTTTCATAAGGGTCTTCCAGAATGTATTAATGTGTATCTTGACCTCTCTATTCTTTTGGTGTTCTTTGTTGGATAGGCTCCTGTTGAGATGAAGGAGCTACTCCATTCTTAGCTTCAGAAGAATCTTCTTAATCTTGTAATTTCGAAGATACTATAGGTGTAGCTTAAGTTTGCGATGTAATTTTAGGAGCCGAAGGATGCTCTTCATCATCTGAATCAATTATTGTTATCGAGGATAGTGCTTCATTAAATACCACATGTATTAATTCTTCTATCCTCTTTGTTCTTTTATTATAAACTTTGAATCCTTTGTTGACAATACTATAACCTAGAAAAATAGCTTCATTTAATCTCGCATCAAATTTTCCAAGGTTGACCTTTCCATTATTTAATATGAATCACTTGCAGCCAAATGCTCAAAAATAAGCGACATTTGGTTTTCTCCCTTTCCACAACTCATAGGGGGTTTCCTTTTGAGAATAGGTTTTATAAAACACCTATTAAGTACGTAAAAAGTAGTAGATACAACTTCTACCTAGTAACCATGAGGTAGACCACTTTCATATAGCATTGTCCTGGCCATATCAATAAGAGTCATGTTCTTTCTTTCAACAACTCCATTTTGTTGAGAAGTCGTTAGGCATGAAAAATTATGAGTTATCCCATTTTAATTATTGAAATCTTTGAATTTTTTGTTATCAAATTCCCCTTCATTATCACTCTGAATAGATGTAATACAGTACCCTTTTTCAATTTGAATTTTTCTGCAAAACTTCTCAAAAGCTTCAAAAGTATCATCCTTATTTGATAGAAAATAAACCCGTGTCAATCTAGAATAATCATCTACTATAACAAAACCATAGTGTTTACCACCAAAGATTTGAGTCCTAGTAGGACCAAATAAATCCATATGTACAAGTTCAAGTGGTTGGTTAGTAGAAACAATATTTTTAGGATGAAAGCTACGTCTAATTTGTTTTCCTTTTAAACAATCTCTGTACACTTGATTACTCTCAGATTTCAAGTTCAATAGTCCTCTTACTAACTCATTTTTGGATAATTTTGATAGAATGCTCATGCTAGTATGTCCAAATCTTCTATGCCAGATAAATGAATCTTTTTCTAGCAAAGCAAAAACATTTAACATTTTGTGAAGACATGTCTTCGAGCACAATATATATTTTGATTTCTAGGACTAAAAAATATGATGATGTCATTAAGATTATCAATAATTTCAAAATGCGATGCATAGAAAGTGACTGTATAACCATTATCACATAATTAGTGACTTACAATTAATAGGTTATGTTTAAAACTAACAACATAAGGAACATTATTCATAAAAGTAGAATTAGAGTCAATAATTTTACCAATTCCAGTGACTTTTGCCTTGTTTTTGTCGGAAAAAGCAACATTAGCTCCATCTTTCCTTTCGATATAGTGGAAATGTGATTCACCTATTATGTGTCTCGAACAACCACTATTAACTATCCCTTGATTTTCTCTTATCTATGTTCTAAAGCATATCTATAGAATATATTATCTCATTTTAGGTACTCAATTTTTTTCATCCTTTCAGGTTAGTAGTTTGCCATCTTTCCTTTCGATATAGTGGAAATGTGATTCACCTATTATATGTCTCGAACAACCACTATTAACTATCCCTTGATTTTTCTCTTATCTATGTTCTAAAGCATATCTATAGAATAAATTATCTCATTTTAGGTACTCAATTTTTTTCATCCTTTCAGGTTAGTAGTTTGACCTTTCGGTCTCCAAACATACATCTGCTATAATTTCTTCATTTTCTAAAAGTTACAGGAATGACTAATATGACCATGTCTACTATAGTAATTGCACAAAACAGATGAATGAGAATTACTGTAATTTTTGCTATTTATTAGGTTCCTGTTGTTTTGACTATGGCTACTAATAGATTTAACAAAGAAATTCTTGTATGGCCTAATATTATTATTTTCATTATATCATATTCTAGCCCTACCTTTACTATTCCCAAGTAATGCATCAAGATTGTTCCTTCCATCAACAAAATTGGCAAGATCTTTTTCTAGAGAAGCAACATTTTCTTCTAATTGTTTTACCTTAACATAATCATCTTCAAGCAATGCATTCTCTAATTGACTTACTTTTTGTTCCAAGAGTTCCTTTTCTGAGACTTTTTGCTTGTTGTCATTTTTAAGGACATAATTCTAGAAAACAAATTCTTATTCTCATATTCTATTGATTTAATCTTATTCGTCAAGGATGTATCATTGTCTTTGGACTTCTTAACCTTTTTCAAAATACTACATTATTTTTTTTTACTAATCATACAGTTCATGATATGCATCTCTTAATTCATCAATTTCAATACCGGAGTCAAAATAATATACCTCATCGTCTCCGGATTCAACCATAAAGCAAATATTGCTGACTTCTTGAGACTCTTTTTCTTCAAAGTTTTCAAAATCCTCATTTGGCTGTAGCCATAGCCTACTTTCTGGGTTTGCTATGTTATCTTTTTGAAGAAGAGGACATTTTGGTCTTGTGTCTCCAAGGTTTTTGTGGTGATAAAATATGAATTGATTATTTTGTGAATTGCTATTGCTACTACTACCTTTAGATGGCAATATGTTATTTCCAATTTTCTTATTTCCTTCTCTTTTCTTCATTAGCTTCTTTTTATAGAAATATGCATATTTTCTGACCATGAAATTGAATTCAACATCTCCATCTATTTGCTACTTAGTGTCGCTTTCATCACCACTTGACGAATTTGATTCATCAGCTACTTTTAGTATCATTCATCTTTTATATAAAGATCCTTCATCTTTCCTAAGCTCGACATCATAGATCATCAAGTTTCCTCTTAGCCATTCAAGTGAAATAATATGAGATCCTTTGTAGTTTCGAAAGTTGTCACCTTAGGTCTCCATTCTTTTAGCGGTGACCTTAGAATCATTGTTACAAGCTCATCATTGGGATATACCTTTCCCAAGTTCTTTAAGGTTGTGATGATGTTGTTAAAATGTCCAAAGAATTCATTTATAGTTTCTCCCTGTTTCATACAGATAGTGTCGTATTGATGCACTAAAAGACTTATTATATGTTTCTTTACCTCATTCATTACTTTAATAGTAACTTGGAGTTTGTTCCACATTTCCTTTGTTGTAGAATAGTAGGATATCTTTTCATACTCTTTTGGAGATAATGCACAGATTAGATAATGTCTTGCTTTGACATTTAGTTGTGTATTTCTTCTATCAGCATCATTCCACACTTCTGCATTATCAGTAGCAAGTGTTGTGGCTCTAACTTTGATAGCTTGCTAGATTTTGATATGTACAAATTGAAGATAAATGGTCATTCTGTCTTTTAAATAAGAATAGTTGTTTCTATTAAAATAAGGGGGATTTGAGATGGATTGCCCTTCAACGCTTCTCAAATTGTTTTCCATGATCTATCACATGTTGTAAAACACAATAAAAGTGAAACCTCACTCTGATACCAAATGATAAAACAAGCACACACAAGAAGTGGTGAATTGTACATGACAAAAAAATTTCAAGGTACTTTCAATTCTATAGGATCCTACTAAACAAAATAAGTCTATAGAAAGGTCCTATCAACTTTCGAAAGGATTCTGTTAATGTTGAAAAATGAAAGGAGCCTATTAATTGAGTAAAAAACTTAAGGAGCCTGTTAATCGAAATGAGCTTGTTAACTCTTAAAACGAAAAGAGCCTGTTAACGTTCAAAACAAAAAGAGGCTATTAATTGTTTAAAAATGAAAGGAACCTCTTGTGATATTAAAACAAAAGGAGCTTATTAAAAACTGAAGGAACCTCTTGCAAGTTAGAATCATAGACACTATAATGAGAAAATTTAAAAGTTAAGAGAGAGAGTGACACATTCGATTTATAATAGTTTAGCTTATAACAAAGCCTACATCTAGTCCCCAAGTATTTAACTTGAGTATTTCACTATAAAATCCAAGTAGTAAATTTTCACGAACCTCCCCAAGCTCACAAGTACATATTTTTCAAGGTTCTTCAACCCTCCATACTTATAGTGTTTAAAAACCTTTACAAGCTCTCAACAAAAAATGTATAAAGGGTTTTAATAGTCTCTTTCAATATAGTGATTTCACTTTTTACAGCATAAGGAGTTTGATATAGATATGAATTTCTAGAATATTGATGCTACCGAAGTATTTCGTAAATCTGTGTATCTTTTTCGCAAATGAAGTGGCTCTTCCTTAAGTAGACACTTTCTTCAACTAGTCGTTGCTTCATTTTAATTCTGAGTTGACTTTGAATATAACGAATCTTCAATATCATCTCTACTGGAATATTCTAATATTCAAACATTAAGAGAAAAGTTTTTTCAAAAATTTCAGAGCTAATTGTTCAAAAATAGTAAGATGTTTCTAGATGTTATAGAATCATTTCTAATAAGGTAAGTTTATTAGGAAGGTTCATGTAAGAAAGGAAGCATTTATCCTATTATATCATTTCCTTTTAAGAATTATATCATTGCCTATATAAGGAAATAAATTAGATTTGAATTTCAAAATATTATATAGTTATCAACAAAATCATTAATAATAAACCTTGAGCTAACATACATATCCTTGGATGTTAGACACCAAGAAGACATTCTTCAACAGGTTGGTTTCCCTTTGCATTACCCTCCATTCAAATACTTGTGGGTTCCAATAACAACTTCCAAACACAAGTTTTCATATTTTGTTCCGCTGATTGAGAGAATAAAGAGTAGAATATATGCATGGAAAAAAAGATTCTTTTTCATTGCAGCTAGATTAACACTCATCAATTCAGTTTTAAATAGTATGCATATTCACTGGGTTGCTCATATGATTGTGTCAAAGAGAGTCACCAAGGAAGTTGTCAAGTTTTAGAAAGCATTTCTATGGTCTCGGAAGGTAGATGATTGCAAAAAGAGAAGGTTAAAGGGTGTGAGATCATTAAACTTAAGAAACAAGGAGGGTTGGACATTACTTCCATTTCAAAAATGCAAAAAGTTCTCATATGCAGATGATATGGAAATTATTTATTGATAAGCTAGCATTATAGGTTAAATGGGTGAATGCTTGTCATCTTAATTAGCATAATTTTTGGCAACTTAGTACTTCACGTGAATTTTCTTGGATATTTAATTATTTACTCAGATTAAGAGACATAATGTATCCTCACATTAAGCATCGGTTGGGAGATGGCACTACCATTTGGTTTTGGTTTGATAACTGGACCAATAATAGTCCACTTTTCCAAATAGCAGATATAGGTCAACTTAGGAACAAAATTAATAGATAGCTATCAATGCTAAAGTATCTTCCCTTCTCATAATGAAGAGTGGTATGGAAACTTTAGAGATTTCTCCTTGCTTGCAAGTTATCTACCACCGAGCCCTAAGATGCATGGACAGGATCATGTTGATTGGATGCCTAACCTGCAAGGTATATTTTCTAACTGTTACTATCATAAGATCATGGCTCCTAATGCTCAAATGGTTCCTTGGTATGCCACTATATAGAAACAAACTTTAAGCTCGAAAGCTTCAATCTTTTCCTAGTCGATAATTTAGAATCGGTTAAGGACTAAAAATTCGTGGTTTGGGCAATTTGATCCAATGTGTGTTCTTTATAGGCAAGTTGAGGAGAGCAGAAATCACATTTTTTTGTTGTAATTTTACTAAAGCCATTTGTACAAGGATGATGCACTATTTACCAATCCATAGATCATACCTTCAAGTAGGGACATATTTTGCAAATGATTATGGATTGCACTAAGCAAGGTAAGCCAAATGGGATGCTTATAAAAACATTCTTTATTACTACCATTTACTCTATATGCAGGGAACAAAATAGGAAGTTGTTCATAGGTCTTGAAATTGATCAATATTGGGTAGCAGATGTGATTATTAATTGGGTTAAAGTTTCCTTGATCTTAAACTCAAAGCGCGATGTCCTTACTTCTAACATGAAAGTCATTTGGATGTTATAATTCAAGTGACTTTCCTTGTTATACTTTCCATTCTTAATCACTCAATCTCTATATGAAAATGGTTTTCCTCGGTTAGATTCGAGTGCTCTTGAACTAGCGACATTGATGAATATCTCACCAAGGATTTTGAATGTGAATAAGCAAGCTTAGGTGGTTAATTTGCCCGATACTCCGTCTGGACTTTCTAATGCATCGACTTCTTCGTCCATCAATCCATAAGTTGCTCTGGTTACTAAAATCAATAGGATTAAGGTTATCTATTAAATAGGGATTGATGTTATTCGTCAACCGAAGCAAAGGGTCCTTTGATTTTCATATGCTTCTTGATTATACTTTTTGGCATCTTTTGTCCCAAAGAGGAGGACAATATATCAAAACATCTGTTTTTGATTTGTTGCTTAGGTTCTTTATTTATGTTTGGATCATGTTGACTAATTAAGGGGGAGTTATTTTGTGGTTTGTGAATTCGATATTATATGTCCAATTATCTCCTTTGGAGAGAGTTTCAAATATGTGATAAATAATGCCAAAAAGGAGGAGATTGTTAAGATATAGGTTATGATCTCTTGTTATTTAACTTTGGATATTATTTGATAACTGGACTTAGTGGAGTTTATTTGGGACTCTTCTAAGATAAGTGAGATAAGTTTTAATCCTAATTAAGATGAGATCTAAATAGATAGTCAATTTTTGGGATAATGGTTATCTAAGGATTCAAATTTTTGGGGAATTTTGAATTGATTATGGAAGTTGTAATGTGGCTAGGATTCACGTGTGTAGTGGGCCAAAAAATGACTGATATTGGATGACTTAGCAGCCTAGATTTTAAGGGTAATTTTTGATAATGATTAGTAGCTATTTGAGTTAAGATACAACTCTATCAATTGCAAACGTTTTGGGTGTATCATGCAACCTAGGCTAAGTTATTGGAGCTGTAGTTTCAGGTGTATCACGTATCCTAGGCTAAATTGTTGATACTACAATTTTTATTTTGTTTTTGTTGCATTAATTGTGAGGGTGCAATAATTGTGATTTCCTCTTCTTTTTTTTGCTTGTTTTGGCTGGGTGATTTGTGACTTTCTACAACTGAATATTGTTCTATACTTCAATAATAGTTGAGGGTCATCTTTGGAAATTTTACAACTAATTTCTTTCCTATTTTATATATACTTTCAGTGCTGCTGTTCATTGTTGATGGAGTATTGGTAGTGTGGTTGTCCTTGGTGATTTATGGTGTACTAAAACTCCAGATGTTTTCATAATATCTGCAGCTACTATTTTTCATCTTTTGTGTAGCCTTTCATTGGGGTGATTAAATGTTGATTGTTTGGCTGTCGATAGTGAAAGTGGTGTGTGAAAATTCCAGTAGCTGAATACGATAGTACTCTATGTGAACAACTTTTCAATCTGTCATTGAAGGAGTTGAATTAATTAAGGAAGTTATTTTTCTTATCTCAAGTGTATTCATTTATGTTCTTTATTATTTTAATCACTTGAGTTGTTTGTTTATTATCTTTATCATGACAAGTTGTTAAGAAAATCATCTATTTGAGGTTAGCATGAGTTGGTCGTATTGTTAGGTGTAAATTACTTTCACAGGTTCAAAGAGAGGATGAGAGATAGTGTCAAGGGTTGACTGAGTCACCTCGATAAAATCTTGTATAAAATTATTGTTGTTAGTGAAAGTATTAAGCTGGGTGAGGGCCTCGCAGATGTAAGCAAAGTGTATCAAACTGTGTTAACAAATTTCTGGTGTTGATTTGCATTTGTGTATTTAATTTTTCTGTTTTGATTGTACTAGAATCAAGCATAACCAAATCAAAAATTGTATGAAACTACAGCCTATTGGAATTTCAATTCGTATCAGAGCAGGTCACTGAATTAAAACTTGGTACTACAAGTTGGTTCAAATCTGTGTTTCGTAAATATGGCTACAAGAGAAGGAGCATCAATTACTAGGCCTCCACAGAGTGTTTATTCAGCCATAAGGAATAAAAGCGTGGAACTCAGTGTTACATGGTTGGACACATCCAGTTATAACTGATGACAAGGGAGAAGTAGTACTGAAATATCCATCTAAGTAGACAAGAGTTAAAGAAGAGAGAGCTCTTGGAAACTCTCAAGCCATGCATGCCATTTTTAGTGCCATTGATGAATGTCTCTTTTCAATAATATTAGCTTGTCAATCAATAAAAGAAGCATAGGACACTTTACAAACTATACGTGAGGGATTGAAATCTATGAAAGCCTCAAAACTTCAAATGTTGGTTGTGAGATTTAAAGAACTTAAGATGGATGAGAGTGAAACTATTGGAGACTTTTATGAGAGACTAGATGACGTAGCAAATCAAAAACATCAACTCGAGAAGTAATACTCTAACATGAAATTTGATAAAATGACATTGAGAAAATTACCACCGAGGTTTATATCAAAAACTGCAGCCAATAAAGAGGCTTATGATATCAATGAACTATCACTAGATAAGGTTATTAGGATTCTTACCAATTTTGAGATGAATTTGTTAAAGGATAAACGATGTAGGAGATCAATCTGACGAGAATGAGAATCTGGTATTATTGACAAGAAATTTCAGTAAGTGGTTGAAGAAAGTGAAAAAGGTCATACCTGAATTTAGGCAAAACGGTGGGAGTTCATCGAACAAAAACTTCAAACAACAATCTAAAACTCAAAAGGGTGAAAGAAAAGTGAAGAAAATTCAATGTCATGTATGTCAAAGCTTCAGATATGTGTAAGCAGAATGCGTTAACACCTTGAAGAAGAAAAAAGGGAAGTCATATACCAGCACTTGATTGAGACTGAATCTTAAAGTAAGTATAGTAGTAAAGAGGAATTTGTAAGTAATGTTGCATTGGTTGCTTTATATAATAGAAGTTCAGTTGCTTGCTTAACAGTAACCAAGAAGGAAGAAACTGATGATGAAACCGTAGATAAATTAGTTCAGAATTTCAGGAAAAACGCAGATGAATCAGTCCAAAGCTTAATTTCAGATCATAACAGTGATGACAATGACTCAGAGAACAAAGATGAAGATATTTCCAAAGGCTATGAACTAATGTATGCAAAGTGGGTGCAAACATGTGAGAAGAATGAAATGTTAAAGAAGGAAAACTCTACTATAAAGAACATCATTCAAGTTTTAGAGAAGAAATTATTATCTATAATAGATGAGTTGAATGAAACAAAGCTGAAGCTGGTTAGAATAGAAAAAGTATAAGAATGTTAAATGGAGGTACTAAAAAGTTAGAAAAGTTACTAGAAATCACTAAGATCAAAGGAGATCTCCAAGTTACTAGTTACAAAGGTGAATCCTCTAAGTCGAATGATGAAAATAATGATACAATCAGACCTGTCTAAAGGGAAATCATAAGGAAGGATATACTCCTCACCAAATTTCTAACAGAATTCTATGATATCGAGGCACACTTGGGTCAAAAAGGGTTAATTGCAAGCTCTCGTAGTTCTTAAATCCACAAAGGCTACTTCACATAATACTTAGTATTTTGACAGTGGATGTTCATGTCAAATGATAGGAGAAACGAGTTACTTAACTAATTATCAAAGTTATATATATAGGCATCTGACTTTTGGTTATAAAAAGAAGGCTTTGGTGATTTGTAGAGGAATACTATGCATAGATGGACTGCCATCCCTCAATAATGTGCTTCGTATTAATAGATTAAAAGCCAATTTAGTAGTATAAGGCAACTTTGTGATGATGGTTTATTTGTTAAAATTACAAGTGATAAGTGTAGTGTGTTAACCCAACAAGGAGAATGTCTTGTGAGAGGGATATGATCATCATACAATTGTTATATATTACAAGTCACTGCCACTTATAAATCAGCCTCATATGATGACATTATAGATCTATGGCATCAAAAGCTTGGGCACTTTAATTATAAGCTTATTAGCAAGTTAAAGAAATTAGAAGTTATGAGAGGTTTGCCTACAATGAACAAAGAAGATAAGAAGGTATGTAGTGGATGTCAAATGGGTAAACAAATGAGAGTGCCATATAAAAAGGTTAATCACGTTACTTCCTCACACATTTTGGAATTAATTCACATGTATTTGGTTGGTCCAATGCAACATGTTAACATTGGTGGAATGAGATACTTTTTAACTTGTGTTGATGATTATTCTAAATACACTTGGGTATCATTTTTGAAAGAGGAATCATATGTTTTTAAGGCATTTGGAAACTTATTTATGTAAGTCATGAATTTGAAAAATATGACAGTGTTGAGAATCCGATCAGATCACAATGGGGAATTTGAGAATGCAAGCTTCAACGATTTCTATGACAAATATGATATCATACAAGAATTTTTAGCATCTAAAACTCCACATCAAAATGGAGTTGCAAAGAGGAAGAATCAAACTCTTCAATAAATGGCCAGATCTATGTTAAATGGAAAAAAATATCAATGTTGTTTTGGCCGAAGCAGTAAACATGGCAAGCTACATATGCAACAAAGTTCATCTTAGAAGTATCTTGAACAACACATCTTATGAACTATAGAAGGGAAAGAAACCATATATAAGCTACTTTCATGTTTTTGGCAGTAAATGCTATATTCTTAGAGATTGAGTATACCGAGTGTTCAATCAAAGAACCAGGAAAGTGTTAGAGTCCATAAATGGTGTGATAGATGATGTGTCTCAATTAAATGGTAAAATGGTAGAAGAAAAATCACAAAACTAGCCTTGTGGACCAGCTCAAACAAGCAACAATACAAGAACCAAAAACTACCTAGATCTACAGTTAGTTGCTGCTGGTGAAGAAATTATCAAAACAAAAGAGTTGTCAGTTTTTTTGTATAATGAAACTACCAAGACATGTGATGCGGATATAATTCCTTTGAATAATCAAAATTTAAGAGAAGATGATTTGAACATGGATCCATCTTCACGGTTTAGAAGAATTCTTCCAGTTGAAAACATAATTGGAGAAATCATTAAGAGAAGAAAAAACAAGGGAAAGGAAAAAAGTTTTACACTTCTTCGTTCGAGCCAAAAAATGTTAAAGAAGCCTTACAAAATGAGTTATGGACAACAACTATATACAAAAAGTTAACTTAATTTGCTCGTAATGACTTCTAGGAATTAGTGCCAAGACCATCTTATGTGAATATGAACGAAACAAAATGAGTGTTTCATAATAAAAACTGATGAAAAAGGTAATGTGATTAGAAATAAAGCAAGGTTGGTGTCTCAAGGCTACTCTCATATTAAAGGAATTGATTTTGATGAAACTTTTGCACCGGTGGCAAGACTTAAGTCGATTAGACTTCTTTTAGGTATAGCATGTGTAAAAGGCTTCAAGCTTTATCCAATGGATGTGAAAAGTACGTTCATAAATGGGTTCATACAAAAAGAGGTATATATTGAGCAGCCAAAAGGATTCATTGATGTAGTCCATGTTGATCACATTTTTAAACTAAAGAAGGCTTTTTATGGTCTCAAACAAATGCCAAGGGCTTGATTTGAAAGGCTCACTCAATACCTACTCAAGTAACGCTATGAAAGAGGTAATGTTGACAAGACCCTTTTTTAAAAAAAAAAATCAAACTAATGTAATGATTGCACAGAATTATGTTGTTTGGTTCCACTCATCCTAAAATGGTGAACAAATTTATGGATCCAATGACATATGAATTTGAGATGAGCATGGTTGATAAATTGAAATTCTTTTGAGGATTGCAAATTAAACAAGAGAGGGATGGTACCTTTGTATCACAAACAAAATATGCAAAGAATGTAATGAAGAAGTTTGGACTTGAGAATGCTCAGCGTGCTAGAACTCCTATGAGTGTATCTACGAAGTTAAACAAAGATGAAAATGGCAAAAGTGTTGATGTGAGCTTATATAGAAGTATTATTGGATGTTTACTGTATTTAACCACAAGTAGACCTGATATCCATTATAGCATTAGAGTATGTGCTTGTTATCAAGCCAAAGAGACACATTTAATAGTGGTAAAGAGGAGTATCATATATGTCAATGGTACTTCTAAATTTAGAATTTGGTATACATATGCCTCTACATCTTATCTATCAGGGTATGGTGATGCAAATTAGGTTGGAAATTTAGACGATCAGAAAAGCACTTTAGGGGGTTGTTTCTTGTTGGGTAACAATCTGATTTCGTGTTATAGTAAAAAAGAATAATTCTATTTCATTGTCAACTATAAAAACAGAATATTTTTCTTCAGGTAGTTATTGTTCATAACTTCTTTAGATGAAATAGATGTTAGAAGATAATGGAATTAATCAAGATGTGTTGACAATCATGTTTGATAACAATAGTGCTATAGACATCTCGAAGAATCCAGTTCAACATTCAAGAACAAAACACATCAACTTGAAGTACCACTTTATTCGAGAGCTCGTGGAGAACAAAATAGCTGCTCTTTCTTATGTATCCACTGAAAATCAATTGGCAGACATCTTTGCAAAACCTCTTGACTCATTCAGGTTTGAATTTCTTTGAGGGGCTTTGGGATTATGTTCTTTAAAATTTTATTTATTTTTATTATTAAAAAAGAGAAAATTTTACAAAGGGATTAAAAATCCCTAATTTTTCTTCTTCCATTTTGAGTTGTCGCCCATCAAAATTACCATCCCTCCCTTCTTCATCTTGTATTTTGGTTTGTATTTTGGCTCTATAGTCTACCCCTTCTTCATCATTTTGGATTTCTCTCTCTCTCTCTAAACTGACAAGATTCTTCTTCTTTTTTCTTGGGTTTTTTTTTTAATTTCTAAACTCCAAATAAGAAAACCAATACGTCAAGCTTCATCCTTTATGGTGGAGAAGCAACCATCAGCAATCACTCCCTCTACCGCAAGTCCCATTTGACATTCCAGTCGTCTCCAACTTCATTTGACATGTGGGAGATCAATAATAGGTGTTGGGTCCTCCTCAAAAGTACCAGTTGAGATTTCCAACACCTCCTTTGATATGAAATTCCGATTCAAATATCAATGAAGCTCTAGTAGAAGATATTGTTCCTAATGTCACAATTGTACCACCACCGACTACCCCTTTTACTACTCCTTAGAAATTAATAAAAAAAACTGGCTCAAAAATCAATTCGACCACCAAATTAATGCCATCCAATTAGAATGTAAGTTCATAACGCTGTGTCCTATAAATTCTACACTTTGGCTGCAACACAAAAATGGGACACTATCGCAGACATCAGGTTAGTTCTTGACCATCCTACAAACTTTGATGAATTTCAGCAGTTTCATTTGGATGTTTTGTTGTTTGAAAAATATTTCTTACAAGTTGCATTGTTATCACAACACTTTGATTTTTATTTGGTAAAATAATTCTACTATAATTTGGATAACGATCTCTTAACTAAATCTGTTGTGTGCTGTCACCTAGTGTATGTTAGAGGTAGATTGACTCCATTTGATCCTAATAGACTGAATTTATTTTTGGGGTTTGATAATCTGCTAGAGAATCTTACTTATAGTGATGATTAGAATGTGCCAAATGATATGATGGAAACTATGTTAACTAGAGGAAAATTAACTGCTTAGCCATTTACTTCTATTTTGTATGCTTCTATGTTAACACAAAAATACTTTGATATTCATAAGTTGGTTTTGGAAAATTGGCTACCAAGTACACATGTGGTGTTGGTTTACCTGGCATAAGCGAAGCTCATCTATGCCATTGGAATTGAAGAAAACTTCAATTTAGGCAGACATATCATTGAAGCAATGTTGGCAATTATTTATAAGCCTCATTCCTTGTTATACTTTCCATTCTTAATCACTCAATTTCCATATGCAAATGGTGTTCCTCAGTTGGAATCGAGTGCTCTTGAACCAACGACATTAATGAATATCTCACTAAGGATTTTAAATGTGAATAAGCAAGCTTGGGTGGTTGATTTCCCTATACTCTGTCTGGACCTTCTAATGCATTGACTTCTTCATTCATCAATCTGTATGCTACTCTGGTTATTGAAATCGACAGGATTGAGGGTATCTTTCAGATGGGGATTGATGCTCTTCATCAACTGAAGCAAAGGGTTCTTCGATTTTCATATACTTCTTTATTCTACTTCTTAGGTTCTTTGCTTATGTTTCGATCCTATTGATTGATTAAGGGGGAGTTCTTTTGTAGTTTGCGAATTCAATGTTATATGTCCAATTATCTCCTTTATAGGGAGTTTCAAATATGTAACAAATAATGCCAAAAAGGAGAAATTATTAAGATATAAGTTATAATACCTTGTTATTTAATTTTGGACATTCTTTGATTGGACTTAGTTGAGTTTATGTGGGACTCTTCTAAGACAAGTGTGATAACGTTTAATCGTAATTAAGATGAGATCTAAATAGATAGTCAATTTTTGGAATAATGGTTATCTAAAGATTCAAATTTTCTGGGAATTTGGAATTGATTATGGAAGCTATAATGTGGCTGGGATTCACGTGTGTAGTAGGATAACAAATGGCTGATATTGGATCACTTGGTAGCTGGAATTTCGAAGGTGATTTTTGATAGCATTTAGTAGTTGTTTAGGTTAGGATATAACTGTATCTACTGTAAACGTTTTGGGTGTATCACATAACCTAGGCTGAGTTGTCAGAGTTGCAGTTTTAGGTATATCACGTAACCTAGGTTGAATTATTGGTGCTGTAATTTTTACTTTGTTTGTGTTGTTGTTGGACGTCAACGCAAGTGCACGTTTCTATCGTCAAGTAGTAAAAATATCGATCCCACGGAGACCAAATTAGTT
>JAOSBK010047273.1:0-18466 GCA_027568895.1 Erythroxylum shatona | reverse complement strand
TCACCTTCCTCATCCCAACAAATAGGAGTTTTGCATCTCCTACCATACAAAGCTTCATAAGGTGCCATCTGAATTCCCGAGTGATAGGAATTATTGTAAGCAAACTCAATCAAAGGTAGGTGATCATCCCACGAACCTTTAAAATCCATAGCACAAGCTCTCAACATTGCCTCCAAAGTCCGTATCGTCCTCTCCGATTGTCCATCAGTCTGTGGATGGAAAGCTGTACTAAACTGCAATTTAGTCACCAGAGCCTCTTGCAAGCTTTCCCAAAACCTGGAGGTGAACCTAGGATCCCTATCCGAGACTATCGAACTTCGAATCCCATGAAAATATGTATTTAATAATATGCTACTATTACATATGTTATCAATTTTGACATGTGAAAACTATATTGTTTGAATATTTATTTAGAGAAAGAAAATGTTAAACTATAAATGTTCTATATTTTATCACAAGTGCATGGTGTAGCTATAACTAGTACAAACAAGTATGGGTCAATCCCACGAGGATTATAAGTTAACTACCTATTACATATAAACCTAATAACCTAGATCAACCTTTATAGATTAATGAATAAAGAAAATTAAATAAGCAAAAATCTAAATACTAATGCAAAGCAATAATAAAAATATAAAATATTATAAATTAATTAGATTTAAGCAGATTCCCTTAGGACTTTATTATATTCAATTTTATCTTTAACTAATTAATTATTCTAACTTCTTATATTAGCAACAGAATATAACTTAGAGTATATTCTCTCTCAAGACATATAATCTTTATTCAAAGATATATCACAAAATCTTTTTCGAATTCAGAAAACACAAGAATGCTTTAATTCATTTTATAAACTCTCTTAATAGGTTTGACCCTAATTTAAGAGGATCTTATGCCTTCTATTGAGTAGCTCATGCGTAACATTCTTTATTCACTTTATGACATAAGCGCACGTCTCGTCTCTCAAATGTTAATGCATGAATCATATAATGAATCTTTCACGTTTACTCCTTCAATTTGATCTATTATAAAATCATGAATAAATCACAAGAAAACTATAATTTCATTAGATTAAAGAGTGAATTAGAGTATATCACATCCTAAGTTCTTCCTACCTTATCTAATACTTATTTAATTCATCTTCACACAAAAGATATCAACATAAAAATAATAAATAAAACAAGATAAAGAAGTTATGTTTTTTAATCTTAAAATCTTTAAAGAATTGTTGAACTCTTTCTTTATCTTTAAAGAATAGTGAACTCTTAATCAAAACTGATGCAAAATAAATTCAAAGTGACTTTATCATATTTTCTTGGCTAAAGAACTGGTCTTTTCTATCTGTTTTCTTTGCTAAAATTGAAATTCTAACTTTCAATTGCCCATATAGCAAGCCATATCCAATATAAAATTCTCCAAAAATAGCAATGCTAGCACTTGTACATACATGCGACCATGTAGCATACTATTCGTCATTTAAAGGGGTAACTGTCTAAGGTGTGTAACATGAATAAAAGTAACCACAATTATACACAATGTGTTATATCTTCTCCAAATCTTTTAAAATTATTTCATTTAGCTTGAACTCTTCTCTAACTTTGCTTCTTTTCCTTTTATGGATAGAAATATAACCTAAAATGACAAAACTTTTTAAATTAAGTTTCAAAACTAAAAAAACATAAGTAACATACCATAAAATAATACTAAAATGTTATATATCTAACATACATCAAACTTTCCCCATATTTAAACAATTTCTTGTCCTCAAACACAATACTTCGTCATTCAATCTTAAATATAAAATAACTTCGAAAAAATGTCAATCTAATAAAACTTTACTGCTCATTCAATTATAGAGGATCTTTAAAATGTTATTCATCTCACTACTTACATCAATTCACAAGATGGTTCAATTCACTTCATGACTTTTCAAACTTCAATTTGAATTACCAAACTTAATCCTATGTATAAATAACATATATAAGATACATGCTTTGACTTTCATACACCTTCACATCATTTTTATTAATAAAACATGAAATTAAACAAGAGCATTAAAAGCTTGTTTAAAAATTCATCTAGCCTTTTATGCAAGATTAAACACCTTATTATGAATACCATTGTTACTCAACTAGGTCACTGTCTTAAATGAGTACTAGCACCACTTTTTAATTTCAATTGTTTTTATTAAAATAAAGCCAACAGAGTGAAATTATTATACTTAGTTATTCACAAATTATTATTTTTATTTTCTTCTTTTTTTGAATGAAGTCATAATTACTTATGCATATCTTACACAAGAATATTACAATGATCATTATGTATTCATTCTCCAAGTTCTTAAGGCAAATCAAACTCACTTATAAATTCAACACTTATAACTAATTGCAAAAACAAGCCAATTCACCAAAAAAATCAAATAAATAATGAATTAATTCCAATAACATGCTTTCAAAGGAAAATTTTCCAAAAATTACCTCATATTAAGAAAATAATGACAAAATTGATAAACTTGAGTATGGTTAAGTCGAGTTGTGAATCCATTCCATAGATGTATCATTGAAGTGCTAAATGGACTATAAAAAGAACTTTGACAAAATAATAATATCAAAAGTGTATGTACTTGATCAAGAATATTTATGTAAAACAAAAAGGAAAAATAAAATACAAACACATGTTAAGGGTCTAGAGGAGGTGGTTAAAGGTGGCATGTATGACACTATTACCTATTGGTCCTCTAGGTCTTCAAATGAAACCATCTCTATTAAGCTCCTTATGAAGGAATTGATTGCCACTATTCTCATGTCATCATTGAGAATAGTGGTCTCCTTTAGTTGGTGTGGTAGTACCATTTGACTCTCTAAGATCAACATCCATAGCATCAACATCATTAGCTGATGCCTCAGGTTTTTTAGGCTCTTGGTTTAGCTTCATCATCACCTTCTACCACTACTAGCTCATGCTCCATCTCCATCCTTGTAGATGGCTTATATAGATATACTAGTACAAGTCAAATTTCCACTTATATATGTTACATGAACTGCACCATACTCCCATCCAGTGTATATACACCTTAATGTATATCAAATTAGTTAGTTGAGCTACTGATGTAGATGATGGTGGTTGTGGTGGTATAAGAGCTCTTTTAAGTCCTATGGTCTGATCCTCCTAAGTAGTCGCCTCCTTATCTACTAGTTATGGTGCACAAACAAATGTGAAGTATTACCCTCAATTATTTATCAATCATCTGTATCACTATGAGTATCTCCAATGTCATAAGCATAGGAATGACTGTGAAATCTATATCATCTATAGGTACTATTAACCCATACATTAGACTTATAATTACTAAGCCTCCTTCAGTGATCCTAAAATTAGCTTTGTTGAAGTATCCTCAGACTAACTATATAAAGAGTATGGCAAAGTGCATCCTCTACTTTTTGCATAAGCAATACAATAGGCTAAGAGCTTGTGTATAAACCTCATATAGAGGAATATAAACCTGTAAACCTTAGATTTTATGGGGTGATATGGGTGTATGATTGACATTAACTGCTAGTAGATCCTTGCGTCTATATCTAGAAAATCCCAATCAATATGGATCTTAATAGTGTCAACAACCCTGCACACCCTTAGTAGACTGCAAACTAGTTATAACTCAAATTGTAGTCTATAACTCCTAGTATGAGCTTAAGTATCAATATGTCTATCTGTAACATCCTTGTGTTGTCTACCTCTAATATGCATATAAACTCTAGTTTAAACTTACAATAGGCCAAGGCATGATAATAAAAGACATCAAACCACCTATTAAATGGAATTATCTCACACACCCCATCAGTAAGATTGACCTATTTGAGGATATCCCAGTTAATGAAACATGGCATCTTAAACTATCTAGTATGGAAGGCTTGATGTCTCTTTTTTTTTTCTTTTTCTTTGCCTTCGTGTCAAAGTGATTAGTGGATGATTCAGTTATTGCTAAGCATTTGCAAAAACCTATGGCTCTATTAGATGTGATGATGGCATTAAGGCTACATACTCCTTTACTACCTCCTTAAAGCATGCGCCCTTAAGGCAATAATGTGTGATGTAGAAGTAGTGGTGTCCATTTTGGCCCTCTTGCATTATGGCTGATGTGCAAACCTCTATAATTGTCCAAGTGGTCTCCAAGTTCCTGTTATAATATGATATCTAAATAAAAATATAAATATGACACAAAAATAATAGATAATATCACACAAATGCATGATTATGTAGTATAGTGTAAAAAATACAAAAATGAAAGAGTAACCACTAAGTAGAATGTAATCAGCCTATAATAATATCATGCCATATTTTTCATTTTCTACATCTTTTAATGCCAAAATATAAATCCCTAAGTCTTTTTCTATTATAATTATTTCTACATCTTATAATGTTAAAATATTATCCCTATATCTTTAGTCTATTATAAAGTCCCAACCAACCAATCTTTAAAATTTAAGGTTCTAAAGCAACATAAATAAGTCAATTGAAGAATCTCTGACCATATATAGCACATATAAGTCCCAGTTCACCTAAGTCATTTTTCTAACACCTTTAAAATACTGTATAATAGATATTTAATTATAAAATAACCACAAGACATACTCATTAACATTAAATATTCTAAAATGAATCTAAATTATGAAAATAGAGGTATTATAGAAAAATACCTGGGTGAAGCTAAAAATTTAGTGAAGAAAAATCTAACTATGTACTATGGTACTCTATGTATTATTTAGGAGGCTAGAGGGTGATTTATCTCTAAGAACTAAAAGAGGAATTGAAATTTTAATGAAAATTAAGGAAAACACAGTTGAGATTGAGAAAACAAGGTTGTTCGTCTTTTATAATGCTCAACATGGTTATATGTGTTTTGGATTGTTAATATGAGAGACAATGTAAGTAACATGAGGGTTTGTTATTTGAATTGAATGCACCTTAAAAAAAGAATAAACAGATAGGGATACACGGGATCGTGTAGGTTCTATATACAAAAGTGACACTTTTTATTTCTTACATCTCCTATGCACATGTTTAAACACAAGGGCATGTACCTTAGGGCATTTTTATAAGAAAAGTATCGACGCCCTACCTTGTACTTGATCGTGTTAAAAAGTGCCACATCCTATAGCTTTTGGTTTTCTTCTACAAACTTTAGAGAAATACAAGGACATATGTATGTACATGGCTACCTATATGATATAATTTAGGTATTGTGTACGAAAGGGACACTTTGTATTTCTTTGAGTACTCCTAAAATATGACAGTGTGTTAGAGCTAGTGTAGATTCTAAAACCTAAAAAAAAAATAAAAATACACTAATTCAAAATACTTAATGAGAAAATTCAACAAGTCAAGGTCAAGAAAATGACATAAAAACTAATAAAATAAACAACTAACAACCTAAACAAATAGAAACATTAAAATCTAATAATAATAAAGGTAAAGAATATTAGGTTACCTCCATACAAGCAATTATTTTAGGTTTTACTTAGTGAACACTTACTATTAGGCTATAAGTTGCCTTAAGATCTACCATCAGCTTTTAGAGATGGCAAGCGGGCTTGGGCTCAGACTAACCCAACCTAAAGGTAACAAGCTAAGTTAGGGTTAGCTAGGCCTCAGACCTAGTCTTGAGCCTAATTTTTTTAAAGAATCGGGCCTCAAACTGGGCTCATACTCAAGCTGCTCAGGCCTGACCTAGCTCGAGGCTCGATACTTGTAAATAAAATGCTATCATTTTACTAACAACAACATCAATTTTGCATTTTTAATTAAAAAAGTAGATTAAGCGAAGCTGAGTTAGGCTCGGGCTTGGGTCAGGGGCAAGCTAAGATTAGACTGCCTCAAGCTTCCCATGCCCAACCCGGCCCATTGCCATCCTTACTAGCTTTACTCTTTTTTCTTTTATTAGAATGATTAATTTCTGGACATACTTCATGTTCCTTTATTAAGTATTCATATATTTCACTTACTTCCTTTAGCCTTAAATATGTCCCCTTTATGCCACGTACTTTTGCCTCTTAAATAATATAAGATATATCCTCATTTATTATAATAAAATAAAGGAACTTGCTAAACATACCATTAATAGGATTATGGGTTTCAAATTTCTTTAAATACAATTTCTAATCCCAGACCCTGAGGATTAGCTTTCCTTCATAAACATTAATTAAGATTTGTAAATGGCTAGGAAAGGCCAACTTAAAATCAAAGGTACATGTCTATCCTTATATATGTCTAATACCACAAGATCCATTAAAAAAACTTACTAATTTTTATGGACACATCTTCTAATATACCTACCAGACATTTAAAAGAGTGATATACCAATTACAAAAAGATAGCAGTAGGTTTAAGACTGCCCACCTTAAGCTTCTTATAAACTAACAGGGGCATGAGGCTAACATTTTCCCCTAGGTCACAAAGGATGTGATGAGCTTATATCTCTAACAATGCAAAGGATGGAGTACTTTCCAGGATCTTTAAACTTTCGAGGTGGTTCATAAGTTACATGTTTGTAATCTTTAGTTAATGTTGCAACTTCATACTCCTAGAGTCTATTTTTCTTAGATAAAATCTCTTATAAGAACCTTGCATAAAAAGGCATTTGCTTTAAATCAACATTAAAAATAATATTAATATAATATTTTAAAAAAATTCTAAAAACTTCCCGAATTCTTTATCCAACTTTGATTTCACTAATCTTGGAGGGAATGGTTAAGTGACTTATATAGGATGTATGGGATATGTATTTAGGTTCTTCCTTATCACTTTCTTTTTTTTTTTCAAACGTATTCACCTCCCTAATAGGTGTTCTTCTTCCCTGATCTCCCTTATTTTTAATATTTTCCAGCCTAGGGCTCTCATTCAGTTCATCACCTCTCAAAATCACAATATTACAATGTTCTCTAGGATTCTTAAGCTTGTCAGGCAATTGACTAGTTGGTCTAGTGATGAAAGTGGCATCTGAGTTATTTGGGACTCGAGCATCTTATTGTAGATAACAACAGTCCACTTTAGAGTTAAGCTTCTTAATCTCGTCTTCAAATTCTTCATTCTATTTGGCTTGATTGGTAAGGAAGTTTTCTAAAAGGAGCTCTAAGTTAGATTTATGAGAAGGGGTTGAATGGTCTAGGATAGAAACCATATGGTTGCATATTATAAAATGCAAGGTTAAACTTGTTTCTATATGAGAGAGGTGATTTCTCCAACTAGGGTTATATGTTTCTAAAAATAGTTCATACTTTTGGTTAGGATTACTAATGAAGTTAAATTATTTCAAAGAAAGGTTATGTATAAATTGATTCCTTAACTAGTAATCTACATCTCAGTGTCCTATAGATCCATATATGTCACAAACTACATTAGTAGCACTGACAACATTAGCATTCATATTATCAAACTTTAGGGATAAGGTGTTTACCTTAGCAGTTATAAGATTCAAAGCATATAGATCATACTTACCTAGAATCATGTTAGGGGTAGCTCTCTCATTCAACCACTAATAATAATTATAAGCCATGTCCTCAATAAAAGAATACGCTTCTTCCATATTCTTGTTCATCAAGGCTCTACTAATAACAACATCCACAGAGATCTTTGTGTTGTCAATCATTCCATTTTAGAAGGTCTAAACTATTAGCCACTTCTCTAATCCATGATGGGGGTATGATCTCAATAACTCCTTGTATCTTTCTCTGACCTTGTATAAAGACTCACCTTCCCCCTAGAAAAAGGTGGTGATATGGTTCTTTTCTATATAATCTTGCCTGCAGAAAAGTACATTATAAAAAATGTGTGAGATGGTTGATCCCAATTAGTGATTGATCCTGCTGGTATGATTTGCAATTATGCTTTAACTTTATCCCTCAAAGGGAAAGGGAATAATTGGAGCATGACTGCATTAAGAGATACATTGTTTAGGTTCAACGTATCATAGTATTATAAAAATGTTGATAACGAGGTCCTCAAATTGTGAACCTCTAAATTGGTTTTACTATA
The DNA here is from genome assembly GCA_027568895.1 of Erythroxylum shatona. NCBI lineage: Eukaryota > Viridiplantae > Streptophyta > Magnoliopsida > Malpighiales > Erythroxylaceae > Erythroxylum > Erythroxylum shatona. Next base: position 10,435 of record JAOSBK010047273.1, on the reverse strand, counting down.
CCATAGACAATAGGGAAGACTTTAGCTCAAATTTGTTAGCTTCAATGCTAGGCCTTATAATGCCTGAGCTAATGCCCTAGCTATCTGGTGTAGCAAAATCCTTTAGTGATCTCATCTTCTCTATTGGCATCTTTGCTTTCTTAGTTTTTATTCTCCTATGAAGTCTTCCTTTTATGTCCAAAGTTCTCTTGATCTCAGTTTTGTCTCAACAAGATTCCCAAGATCATCAGAGTTTCACATATAAGATGTAATCTAAAAAAGAGAAGAGAAAAAGAAAATTATAGCAAATAAATAACAAAACTAAAGTAAAAATAAAACAAAAAAATCTAGTCTAATAAGTATGTAAGTTTACCAATATTAAAGTCGAATCTCTAATAATAGTATCAAAATTTTATTCTATATTTTATTTTAAACGTATAGCATGGTTGTAGCTAACATGGATAAGTACGAGTTAATTCTACGAGAATCGTCAATTAATTACCCACTACTCACAAACTTAATAAGTTAGATTGACCTTTATAGATAAATAAATAAAAATTCAACGTATCCTGTGCATAAGGCTTTTCACTTTGCAAGTTTGGGGAGGGTCATAATGTACATAGCATTCCTTTTGTATTTTTACAAAAAGACTATTTCTGTGACCTTATGGTCATAAAGTAACAACTTTAACAGTTACTCTAAGGCTCACCCTTTATAGAAAAATGAATAAGGAAAATAAAATAAATAACAAATCTAAATACTAATACAAACTACTAATCAAGAATATACAAAACTATAAATTAACTAGATTTAAGTTAGATTCTTATAGGAGTATACTATATTCAATTTTACCTTTGATTAATGAATTATTATAACTTTTTGGACCAATAAGAGTTCCTAACTTAGATCATATTCTCTCACAAGACATATAATCCCCATTTAGAGATTAATCGACTAAAATCTCTTTCAAACTGAAATAAATCACTTGGTAATATAGAAATCACATATAATATGTAAAATACACAAGAAGAGGAGGGGGGGGGGTTAAATTGTGTAAAATCTTCAAAGATATTAATTTTTAGAAATTTCTTGGATTTCTTTACAAATTCAGATGATCACCAAAAAAATTCACTAAATTCGATGAGTAATGTAATCGCAAAAATTATTATCTACTTCTATAACAACAAGAAAATTAAAAGATAAGAGTTTGATAATAGACGTTGTGATTTTATACTGGTTCACACTTAACCTTGGGCTACGTCTAGTCCTCAAAGTTTGTCTGAGATCTCACTATACTCTTCAACTTTACAAGTATTCTTTCTACACTTGCAGAGCCTCTTTAGGTCTCTCTCACAAAATATTCTTTATCTTCTTTCTTAGCCTCTCCAGGCTTTAGCCTTTCTTTCTCTAGGAAAGATATTATTTGACCTTCGTGTTATAGATGTATTCGCTCTCTTTCTTTTGCACTTGAATATAGAGTTTCTCTAAGTATTGTACAATCAAATTTTCTCTCTTGTAAAAATGTTATTTTTTGTTTACGGCTATACCTAGTATTTCTAGCCTAACTCTTCATCTATCTTCTTGAGAAAATGCTTCTTGAATCTTCTAGAAACTGGTATTAGTTAAGTCCTGTAACTAACCAACTAACTAACTGATTGACGTTCTAGAATAGGTTCCATTTGCATCATCTGGTACTATACTTCTTCTGGTCTTGCTTCGTCTGGTATCGCGCTTCTTCTAGTGTCGACCTTCTATTTTCTTATGTTAACCTTCTATATCTTCTTATGTTGACCTTCTATATCTTCTTATGTTGACCTTCTGTAGTTTGACCTCCTTAAATCATCTGTCTTGAGTTTAAAATATCTTTTAGGGTTAACTACGCATCTTCTGGGTTTGACTATGTATCTTCTAGGTTTGACTATGTATCTTCTGGGTTTGACCATGTATCTTCTGGGTTTGACTATGTATCACTTACATTTTTCTGTGCACTTAACAAACTTATCAAAACAATTCACACACTTCTAAGATTATTATTATTTGATTGTCATCAAAATTAATAGAAGTGAAGTTTTTTTTACTTAACAATTCACCTCTGTCTACATTGACCTTGGGTTTGGCCAACAAATCAATGCTTCTAGTTAAAATTGCCCCATTAATCCGAAAATTATATTTTCATGGATCAAACATATTCGTGTGGAGCAGGCTTGAGTTTGCCCAACAACCCTAACTCTAAAAGAACTCTGGTTCTAACTATATTAATGGAAGGTGTTAGTTTTAATATTCTAAGTGAAGGATTTCCACTTAGGTCTCATCTAACTAGGATGGTCTTGTATATCTCATTTATATATATATATAGTTACTATAACTATATAACATGATATGGACACCCAATCATATTGGGCTTAAGTCCATAATCATCCATGATGAAAGTCCAAACAATCCTAACATGCATTCTCTAATGCATGAAATTAAACACATAAGCATTGGTTGTGACAATTTATGGATCCTAAAATTTGGAAGTCGATTCAACTTTTGAATCAAATTGCTTACTAATTTCAATCTCAGCTAAATTTAATTTTACATGTCATTTTGATTTGGAATTTAATATTAATCAAATTAAATTAAACTCCAATTTCTAGAAATTAATTTAAAAATCAATATACGTTAAAATTAATTATTGGCTGCCAAAATTAAACACTTTAATTTTGTTAGACATGCCACTTTCTAGTCGTGCTAGAAAATTTAATGCTCCACTTAAATTAATTAAAAATTAAGTTCCAATATTTTCCAAAATTTTCAAAACATCAAATCATCATTCCATGCATCTCCATTTCATTTCAAGTTCATCAAAATAATTTTGAAATCACCCAAGATCATCAATATAGCCGAAACTACGCCTAGACACATAAAAATGACAAATTTGACATCTAAAATTTTTCCTGAAATCTAATTTTGAGACAATTCACCTTGACAAGCATAAGACATCAAAATAACACATTTTATCAATAAAATATTTTAAAGCGTACACATACAAAATTATCAAACAAAATAGTTTCCTCAATTTTAACAAAACCAACCAGACCTGTTTACTAATTGAAAAATTAATTTAAAAATGTTAATTAATTCTGGAGAAATTCCATTTGATTAAACACATTCCAAATATGTTTACATAAGTTTCTAAAATCAAATTCCAAGAAAAATATGCTCAACCTCAATAATTTAGCCAACTAACATCATATGTTTTGTAGGAAAACAATTTTCATGCATATTGTATAAAATTTGAAAATAAATATGTTATTCACATTAAAATCAATTTTCAATCATGAAAACCATCTACAAACATCTCATAAGTAGATAAGTGAAAGAAAATCATGCAAACAAAGTTTCATATTTTAATTTCAAATTTTCTAAAAATAGAACCTCAGTTGTCACAACTACACAATCCTATTGCACATGTAATAGAAACTACATGTAATAGGCACAAGATGGCTCTGATAACACTGTTAGGTTTTGATCTTGCATCAAATGCATCAAAAATAGAAAAAAAAAGTAGAAATATAATACAAAACCCAAAAAGCCAAGAACTTTCAAGTGTCATTATATGTAACTTTAACAAAACATGAACTTAAGATGTGTACCTTACAATCTCCTTTGTTCTTCATTGTCTTCACCTCTTTGGGTTGTCGTAAACCACAACTACCAAAGGAGGACATCTCTAATGATATCCACATAAAGAGAAAAACGTGAAACCTCTCAGGAAGAATGGCTAGAGTACACACTAAGTGCTAGCTTTGTGATGTATTCTTTGAGAGAGTGTTTGTAGAGAGTGAGAGAAGATGATGAACACTTCACCAAAAATCTCTTATTTTCTCACAACACTTGAACGAAAATTGATGTTCCTTACACCCTTTGGCCTTCCTCTAACCCTCAACATCAATGGAGAGTTAGTGGCAATTAAGTAGCTTTCAATCCTACTTAATTTAGTATGAAACTTTCACCCCTTCTTTAAAGGGTAATTTTGTCATCTTGCTTATTAAAGGGTAATTTTGTCATCTTACCTAATAAGCAAGATTCACATATGTCATATGATTCAGAATCAAATGACCCTAAACTACCACACTTATGTAGCTTAGTCATGTAGCTCTCATATCTTAGATCTCCATCCAAAACTATTTTGCTCATTCTTCGCATCTTCAATACGTGTGACCCATTAGGTTCCTTGTTATGTTAGCCACTTAAATTAATACTTAATTCAAGCAGGTCATAAGCCCCCAATTAACTAGAAAGTCAGTGATTTGACTACAAACCCATCTATAGACAATGTTCCCATGCAATTCATCCTTTCACCATCTATACCCACTTAGTTCAGAGTATGGTTAAAGTGTCAACACTAGACTAACTATGTCACATCTAGCCCAAGTGATGTTAGTTCTTGTCCCCAAGGCTTATTACTCAATTGGATATGTCACTGAAGACTATCTTCATGACATTTCCATTCTGTCCAGAGATTCTCAATTAATAACTCTGACAAGAGGCTGTGGGTATCATCTGCTTCTATCAGGAGTGGTGAATCCTTTATTGGCTACTCAATTACCTTCGAATACCTTAAGTTATACCTAATCACCACCCTATAAGCAATCTCTAAAAGGAAACGAGAAATAGAGTAAGAGTATAGTATTAGCATCTAAGATATCCCTAAGCACCTCAAGTTTAAGGATATTTGCAACATTACTGTGATGAGACTATCATTGACAATAAAATAGATTATCCATATGATTGTCTCACAGCAGGTCATCCAATATACTTACTACTCATGGCAATCATCCACATGTTAATTCTAAATAATTCATGCTTACATCTTATGAGATCCACTATTTGATCTAATCAAGGAGTATAACATGTGCTACTCTGTCCAGATTAATAATGTCATATCTTATTAATCCTATGACTAGGGATAATTTAGATACTACCATAATTACACATAATAGGGATTGCATTATCATGATCTCATCATGTTTTCCTTCATGTTATGTAATGTATCAAGGACTTCATTAATTAGATTTAAAATCACTATCAATTCATAAAGAATATTAACATTAAATTAACGAAAAATCCTTTTTATTAATCAGAAAGATTTTTACAATAAGTGCTCAATGTGATTGCCTTTAGACCACTTCTCTAACAATATGCTCGATGTTTTAGTTCCACAAGCAAATGACAAGCTTTGCCATATATAAGTCTGAAGGGCGTTGTTCTGATATTTGTTTTAAAAGCAGTTCGATAAGCCTATAATGCATCATCTAGCTTTAATGCCCAGTCTTTCCTAGAAGTATTCACCATCGTTTCTAGAATTTGCTTGAGTTCCTGATTCATGTCTTCCATTTGTCCACTCATTTGTAGATGATAAGGAGTGGCAACTTGATAGTAAAGATCTGTTATAAAAATGCATTCCCCATTGCTTATTATTATTATTTATGGCACTTGAAATCGGTTAAATATCTGTTTGATGAATTTTTGTATAACTTTCCCATCAACAGTTGGAGATGCCACAGTTTTAACCCAGCGAGATCCGTGTTCCACTCCACTAAATTGTATGTGTTTCCCATGGAGGATGGCAAAGGAACTATGAAGTTGATGCCTCATACATCGAAGACTTCAACTTCCAAGATTGACAATGATCATATTGTGATATGAAAGCTTGAGCATCCTTAAATAGATGCGGCTAATAGAATCCACACTCAAGCACTCGAGCTGTTATTTTGTTTGCTCCATAATGGCCAACATGTTGTACTTCGTGACATTTTGTTAATATATCCAACATCTCGTCCTCCGACACATATCGCCTCATCAACCCATCAACACAAGTTTTATATAGGATTGGCTTGTCCCATAAATATTGGGTGTACTTATGTAAGAATCATTCTCTCTTTCATTGTATATCTTTCCTATTTCACTTAGGTCTCTTTTATAGCCACTTTAACCTACACAGTTATTGATGTTGCGATCTTTCGACTGTTATTCTTTGACTCCAAGAGATCATTACTCGAGCAATTATCATCTAAACTTGGTCAAAATGAGATTTAAACAAAATTTCAAATGTTTTAATTGCATTTTAAAATAAAATACTTGGGATTTGCGTTGAAAGTGTCAATGCCTAATCATCATAAACATTGATATTAGTTTTGCTCATTAATATAGATGCATCTTATTTTGCAACATTTTTATTTTATCTTTAGACTATAGATAATCAATTAGATTCAAAAGATAAGTAAATCTTAAGATAGAATTAACACAAAGAAATTAAGGTTGAAAATAATTATCTTTAATGATATTATCAATTCATAGGCGTAAGACATTATATACTATAGTCTTTAATCTATTCTAATACTAGTTTCATTTTCTTAATCACGTATTATCTGATAAGCATCCTCCAGACATAGCATAATTTCGTTATACCAGAATTTGTTATTTAATTCTGTTAGAATCTTTTCTCTCTCTCTCTCTCGGTTTGTTAGCGTTAGCTGTACAGAGCTTATGTATATATATTTACGTCTTCCCTGTACTGTACACAACAGAAATAAAGAAACTTTCCTTCATATACAAACCTCTTTATGGTATCAGAGCGTTATCAAGCGTAACTACACTCTCCATCAGCATTTTTTTTCTTGTCTCAACACCCTTCTGATGGCTCCCGAGACCTCTCTCTTGACCGATGGCAACTCCAGCCTCATCTTCCTCAATATGCAGTCCATTTTCAAGTTAACTGGCTCAAACTATCCGACGTGGCGAGTACAAATCTCCTCTCTTTTCATCGGGTATGACCTTATGGGTTATCTTGATGGCAGCCAACCATGTCCCGGTGAAGAACATGACTCCTACAAACAATGGGTGCGACAGGACAAACTCATTCTCCATGCCCTTATCGCCTCCGTCGATGCCACCATCATCAACATGCTCGGCTCTATTACTTCCTCTCAGCAGGCATGGACACTTCTTGCTCGGATGTTTACGAATAAATCACGCTCCCATCTGATGTCTCTCAAAGAGCGTCTCATAAATCTTACCAAGGGTGACTCCTCCATTACTGACTATCTTCAGCGTATTAAAGGGATTGCCGATGAACTAGCCATCATTAGGGGACCAGTTGACGATACTGATCTTATCATTCACACACTTAATGGACTACCGGCCGATTATCGTGATCTCAGTGTTGCTATCCGTGCTCGGGAACAACCCATTTCCTTTGATGATCTGTTTGATAAACTTACTGATCATGAATCCTTTCTCTTACGTCAATCTTAGGTGGCTGACTCTACTCCCCTCATTACTGCTAATGCTGCTACTTGTGTATGGAACTCCTCCTCTCACTCACCTGCGATGTTCCAGTCCACCTCCCATTCAGCTTATTCCCGACCGTCCCCTCCACCAACCTCCAACACCTTCTACCGCAATGTTGTCTACCAATTTTGCGAGAAACCTGGTCACACCGCTAAGGTCTACCGCAAGCTACTTCGTCGATGTAATGGTCCTCCCACCGGTGGTCCCGGTTTTGTCCCTCCTCCTGCAGCCCACTTTGCAGGTATTGCAGGTCCGTGGCCATCTTCTCCTAGTAGCTCCCGGCCCTCACAGGGATCTGACCCTCTCACCTACTGGCCGCCCGGTCCAACCAATTTACCTTCTGACTCACCTGCCTCCATTGGTCTTTCCCAACCTCCCTTGGCTTCTCCTTCCTCCTGGATTCTAGACTCGGGTGCCTCTCATCATGTTACAAATAATTTAGACCACCTACAGCTACATGCTCCATACTTGGGCACTAATCAGCTTCAAATGAGTGATGGGTATAATCTTCCCATTACTCACATTGGTAGTTTTCTCTGCCCCTCTCCCACCAAACCCCTGTTATTTGATGATGTTCTCCATGTTCCAAATGTCAGACATAACCTTGTCTCTATTAAACGATTTTGCACTTCGAATAACATTTCTGTTGAACTGTTTCCTTCTCATTTTCAGGTGAAGGACTTGCAGACCAAGGCAGTGCTACTCACGGGGAAGTGTCACGGTGATCTCTACCATCTCCGCCTACCCTCCTCCATCCCCTCTGCTCTTCTCGCTACTGTGTCTAGTCCTGCTCTTCATCACCACATCTTAGGTCATCCCTCAAATAAGGTCATGTCCCATCTTCAGGCTCAACGCCACATCCGTTGCCAATCCCAACCATCGCCCCCGTGCGTCTCTTGTGCATGCGCTAAAAGTCACAAACTTCCCTTCTCCACTCAACATCTGCACAGCTCCCGACCACTGGAGCTCCTCTTTTTGGATGTTTGGGGTCCGACTCCTGAAGAGTCCATCCATGGTTTTCATTATTATGTTATCTTTATTGATCACTTTTCCAAATATGTCTGGCTTTACCCTCTACGGAATAAATCTGATGTTCTTGATGTTTTCATTTCTTTCAAACTCTTTGTCGAAAACTTCTATAATTTCAAAATCCAATCCTTATATACTAACAACGGTGGTGAATTCATCAAACTTCGTTCTTTTCTATCCAAACATGGCATTTCCCATTTCACTACTCCTCCCCACACCCCCGAACTAAACGGTACGTCCGAACGCCATCATCGTCACATCATTAAAACCACCCGAGCTCTCCTTCACTACAGCAAATTACCGCTTAAATTTTGGACCCATGCAGTGTCCACAGTCGTCTACCTTATAAACTACTTGCCCACTCCTATTCTCGCTATACGTTCTCCCTATAAACTTATTCACCGTACTCCTCCCTCGTACAATCATCTTCATGCGTTCGATTGTCTCTGCTTTCCCTGGTTATGCCCCTACACCGATCATAAATTACAACCCCGCTCCATTCCCTGTGTCTTTCTGGGTTATTCTCTTCACCAATTTGCCTACCTCTGTTTTGATCCAAAATCAAACAAGATCTATACTTCTCGACATGTAAAGATTTTTGACTCTGATTTTCCTTTTCCGTCTCTATCACCACCACAGCTGTCTCCACCTCCAGCTACTAACCACACCCCCCTTTTTCCCACTCATTACGTGCTTCCTCTTCGACCCCTGACCTCGTCCTCCCCGGCTAGTACACTGCCTCAGTCCACGGATCCTGCACCACTACCATCATTGTCTCCAACCTCAACTTCAGATACAACTTCATCATCCGATACATCTTCTCCAGCTGCAGTTCCCATAACCCATACACGGACTCATCCCATGGTCACCCGATCCCATAATAACATTTTTAAACCAAAAAGCTACCAGGTTACCAAATACCCACTACCTGCTACAGAGGACCCCCGCACCATCACCGAAGCCTTTCAACACCCCCACTGGCATACTTCTGCGTCCGAGGAGTATGATGCCTTAGTTCGCAACGGTACCTGGGCTCTAGTTCCAACCTCGGAGGCGTCCAATGTCGTGGGTTGTATGTGGATTTTTCAGACCAAATGAAAACTCGACGGCTCCGCCGATTGTTACAAGTCCCGTCTAGTTGCTAAAGGCTACAGCCAATGTCCGGGTCTTGACTTTGGAGAAACATTTTCACCTGTTGCTAAGCACCCAACTATCAAGGTTATCCTTACTATTGCTCTCAGACGTGAACAATGCCTTTCTCCAAGATCATCTTCACGAAACTGTCTATATGAAGCAACCTCCCGACTTCATCCATCCGGATCTGCCTCTGCATGTTTGCAAACTTCACAAACCCATCTATGGTCTTAAACAGGCCCCACAGGCTTGGTATCATGAACTTCGGATGTTTCTTCTCCAATATGGGTTTAAAACTAGCGCCAGTGACTCGTCCCTTTTCATCTATAAATTACACAATGTCACCATGTATTTTCTTGTTTATGTTGATTATTTGCTACTTACAGGCAGCTCCAAATCTCATCTTGCGAAGTTCATTGATGCCATCTCCTCCCGGTTCTCCCTCAAGAACCTTGGTGCACCTCACTACTTTCTGGGCATTGAGATAATGCCTACCATCGACGGCCTATTTTTATCTCAACAGTGTTACATTCATGATCTTTTACACCGGTTCAACATGCATGCTGCAAAACCGTGTGCGACTCCGTTGAGTACCTCCGCTATTCTCCGACTTGATGATGGCTCGGCTACGGTCAATAGCACCTTATACCGCAGCATACTGGGAGCTCTCCAATATGTTACTATCACCAGTCCTGATTTGAGCTATGCCGTCAACAAATTATCTCAATTCATGCACCGACCATCTGACATCCATTTCACTCAACTCAAGCGCACACTTCGGTATCTAAAACACACACATGACTTTGGGTTGCACCTTCGTCGGCTTCACCATCTCCAGCTTACCGCTTATAGCGATGCCGATTGGGGTGGCAACTTCGACTCCAAGACTTCCACCTCTGCCTATGTGATTTATCTGGGTGGGAATCCGATCTCGTGGTCCTCAAAACGACAACGG
>JAOSBK010047188.1:0-18485 GCA_027568895.1 Erythroxylum shatona | reverse complement strand
TATGTTATGTTATTGAGAACGATGTTGGTTGATGATAAGTAGATGTTGTATGTGAGAATTGCACCTATTAGCAGGTAGAAGGATTTATCAGATAAATGAATGGGTCATGCCGGATTTTTAGTAGAATATAGAAAAGTTAGGCTTACTACTGGTTTTGGTGACATTAAGCCTACCCATTCCCTAGTGCCAACACGGTCCAAAAAGGTAGGTCGTGTCGAACTGATCCTACAATACTAATGTAGCACCCCACTCCCGCAAGACCCAAACCTGACATCATTGGATGATATCCAAGTCCGTGCCCCATGAGGGTAGTTTGCTAGAACACTCAATCAGTCAAAACTCGGTATAAATTTTTTTTGTAAAATTTACACACGTGTATGTAGAAATCAATAAATCGAAATGGCCTATTCTAATCATAAACTTATTTAATTGCATCAATACAATCATTAACATTTCAATAGCCAATTAGGCCCTTTTCACAAATACAAAACATTTTTGTCATTTCGGAATACAAATTTATACAAAAAGTTGCAGAAAATACAATTCAATAAAAATTAGATAAATAAAGTGCAGACGCCAATTGATCTCGACCTCTATTCTTTACTTGAATGCGGTAAGTATACTCCCGTTGGCCTAACAGGTATTCTTCTGATCCTGAAAAATATTTGCAAATTTTGGGTGAGTTTTGCGAACTTAATGAGTGACCATCATCGACGGCTCACCCAATCACGTAACACATAATTCGCATTCACATCATTTCACATTTCACATTTAATGCAATTTAATCATTTACATTATACATATGTAGTGCAAATGAGACCCACTTTCTATTTGTTATTTTGTTGTGATTGAATGCCTAAACTGTCCCTTATAAGGCTTATTAAATGTTGAGCTTGAGGCTCTGAATCACTTTCGAGCTCGAGGCTCATTTTCATTCGTTGAGCTTTAAGCTCTGATTGATGGCTACTCTGGTCACAACTGCCATTATATTTTATGCATTTATGCAATGGAATGCATCACTCATTTTTGCATGCTCTTATTCAATCATATTCACTCATCATCGGACCGTGGTCCGGCATTCAACATATAGGTGAGAATTTACACTTTCACTTGCATGTAATTACCCATTCAGAAAGCATTTAGCAATCAATTCAGTACACTTAGTTCATCCAATTCACATTCGAAGAGCACTTCAATATCCAAGTCAAACATCACAATCATCGGACCTCCTGTCCGGAAACCAACATATTCAATCACATTTTACAAAATCATTCAGTAGTCAAATAATACAAAAATTCAAATAACAAACAATAAAGTGAGACCATCTCGGTCTACTCACAGTACGCTCCAGATTAGCACTAGCTTCAAGATCTGGGAAATATTTGGATGCAGATGTTAATCCTTTTGAAAACTCCAAAACTTTAAGCCCTAAACTCTATGCAATTTACATACTTCACTGAAGATAATAACCAACTTCTGGTTTTTTCTTAGGGTAGAAGACACGAATAGTAAGGTGGGTTTGGTGTAGGAAGGAAAAGCAAAGGAATCTCTTAGAAGGGGTTCGATGAAACACTCTGTGTATGGGATGAAAATTTGGAGATGATACCCATGAAGGATGAATTTAGACATATAACTTAACCTTTCAACTTTTAGAAACAGTGACCTACTTCTAGTAAAGGACCAAGCCTAAGTGACATTTGTCACTTCCCTTACATCAGGCTCTAACTTAGTTTCTTTTGAAACTAACTCCCTTAAACTCTCATCTTGACAATCCAACTATCTCCAAGTCTTCATTTGATGTATTTTTTCCTATTTTCTGTAATTTTCCGAAATCTATACCTAAATTCACCAAAATTCGCAAATACAATATTCTTACTAACTAATAAAATTTTCCATATAAAGAAAATTCAAAATTCTTAAAATACCTAAAAATCACAACACAATCAAATTATACCCGGAATTATTCATGAATACATGTACAATCATTTTCATGTGTCACAACCTCCCCATTCAAATGCATGTGCATGACAAAGTACACATGAATATGGAAATGTATTTCTAACTCTCATTAATCACTCACATTTACCATTTTAACCTTCCCACAAGAATGGGATGTTACAACTAATGCTCCCCTTTTTAATTTTTAAGCCACCTACTTGAATTTTTTCTCTTCAAAAATTTCAGTGTAGTTAAAGAAGTGTTAATCACCAATAAAGGATGAGATATCTACCTTTAGTTTGTACTCATATTCTCCTCCACCACATGATTGATGAGAAACTTCTTCGTCATTACTAGAACCATTATTATAATTCCATAATGCAAGATTTTGAATTTGTGGATGTCTTATATTGCCCTTGCCATCTTCCCTATCAAATTGATTCCTAATTCTTATTATTATCTCTTCGTAACAATGCTTACTACTAATCCCTTATCTTTACTAGCTACCATTCTATTTTGCAATTTGATTCCCTCTGTTCTTCAATTGCTCTCAAAACTTTAGGCAACCCATAAACTTCATCGTTGGTGTTATAAGCCATTATCAGAGAAAAAGTTTTAGATTTTTAAATTTCTAATACCCTTTAATGCAACATGGAAGCAACCTATTCTAATCCCTTAATAAAAAAACACATCAAATCTAATCCAATATTTGAAGGCAACCTTAAGAGAGATCAAATTTATTAATATAAACAATGAAAACCAGCAAATCTAATAAGTTTTGCCATCTTAAAATTATTTGTAATGAAAACTAACAACCTAACATAGAGTTTGTTATAAATAAAAATCTAAAATATGAAGTTTATTTGAAATAGAACTATAAGGTATAAAGTTTATTTGAAATAGGATTATGGTGGTCATAAGCATGACTCCTTAATTGTTTTTAACATAGATTGATGTGTTATGATGCCTCATAAGAACCCATTATGTTTAACCATAGCTCATTCCATTCAAGTTCTTATCTTGTTAAAGGAAAAGTAATTATATTATGAATATATGTATACTCAAATTTTGTAAGTATTTCATTTTTTTTACTTAAAGAAGGCAACATACTCATCCAGAAAAAAAACTTGATAGATCTCTTATCAATCCAGCTTGGTTAAACATTTTCCCTAATATTATGTTCATTTTGGTGTGAATTTGTCGTCTAATCACTCATATATGCTTATACAAAATCTAGAAGAATCAAGAAAAGGTGGAGCTCCATTTAGATTTTTTAATGGGATCACACAAATGGAGGGATTAGATGCTTTAATCAGGATGTGTAAGGCCATAAATGCTTTCAATTAATGCAAAAGCTAAAATTAACTAAGGCAACACTCAAGACTTTAATTAAAGACAAATCAAAGAGCCTTAGAATCACTAAACAAGTATTGGAAGAAGCTCAGGAGGCTTGTTCTACATTTTCTCACAATATTGACTTCAGATTAGTTAAAATGCAAATATTAAAGGAGTATAAGGAGGCTTTAACATTAAATAATTCAGTCCTTAGATAAAAAACCAAAATAAGTTGGCTCAATGAAGGAGACTCCAATTCTAAAATTTTCCATCCTTCTTTACTAGCCAGAAAAAAAGTTAACAAAATTGCATAATTACTTGACAACAGGGGTATCACTGACACTGAACAAACTGAGTTGTAGTCATTGATCAGAAATTTCTTCATTGAACTAATGGGATCTAAAGTTTCTCCTTAGCCCTACTGCAACATCAAAAATGTATTCGAGTGCTCTCTTAGTTAGGAACTAAAAGATTCCTTACTTTATCCTTTCTTAGCTCAGGATGATCAAAGAGTGTTATTCAGTTTACATTTATAAAAGCACCAGGACTTGATGACTTTTCAACCTGGTTCTTCCAAAATACATGGGCGGTTACAAGTAGATTTTTTACTGAAGTTAATTTGGAGTTTTTCACATCATCCAAAATGATCAAAGAGATGAATCAAACATACATTTTTCTATTCCTAAAGAAGCAAATCCATCAAGCATAGCTGATTTTAGACCCATTTCCTACAGTAACACAGTCTACAAGGTGATTGGCAAGCTTCTAGCTGAAAAGTTGAAAATTTTTCTAACTGAATACATAAAATCTTCACAATGGGCTTTTCTTTTTAGAAGAAATATAGGTGATAATATCTTACTCTTGTAAGAGATGCTGAATAAGTATAGTTCAGGAGATAGAATCAAAGTTGTTTGATAAAAATTGATTTCTACAAAGCTTATAATACAGTTAGTAGGGATGTCAATTTGACCCGACCCGACCTGATTTTGGCCCAGTTGATTTGGCCACTGGCAAGCCACAAATTAGATTATTCAGTCCGATTGGGTTATAAGTTGAGGTCGAACTGAGTGCGGGCTAACCCGGCCTAGCCCTAGGCTAATAGTAACTTAAAAAATGATGTCATTTTTTACATTTTAAAATATATATATAAGGTGACCCGGCCTATTGACATTCCTAACAGTTAGTTGGAGTTTTATAAAACTTTATCTTGAAGAAATGAATCTTCCTCAATATTTGTAAATTGGATCATGATTTATATCCAAACTTCCTATCTCAATGTGTTGGTTAATAAAATGCCTTCTCAACCTTTCAATAACATTAGAGGAATTAGACAAGAGGATCCCCTTTCCCCTTATCTTTTCACTTTAGTAATGGAAGGATTGTCTATGCTACTTGTTAAATTTACTACTTACATGTAAGATTTCAATTCCACCATAAATTTAAAGAAATTAGCCTAACACCTTTGATCTATGCAAATGACTTAATGCTCCTCAATGGTGCAGATCCTCATTCCATCAAAAGTTTGTTGCATATTCTAGAAATGTTCCTTGATTAGTCTGGACAAAAGATCAATGCAAATAGAAGTCTTTTGTATATCTCATCATATGTAATGAATCAGGCAGAGATTAGACACATTGTAGGACTAAATTTTCACTCCCTAGCATTCAAATATCTTGGAGTTCCTATGACCACAACAAAGCCCAAATTCTTGAATTGCATTCCTCTTACAAAGAAGATCAAAACCAAGATTAATGCTTGGAAAAACAAGTTTATCTCATATTGCAACTATACGCACTCTTATTAACTCAATCCTTAATAGTCTCCACATTCTCTGGTCAGCTCATATAGTTCTTCCAAAGAAAGTGACTCAAGAAATTGACAAAATTGTGAAATAATTTCTTTAGATTGGGAAAACAAAAAATGCCAAAAGTGTAAAAGTTAAATAGAGTGAAATCACAATTCCAAAGAGGCAAGGTGTGTTAGGGATCATTCCAATTTCACTAATGCAGAAGGTGATGATGAGTAAACGAATATAGAGCTTACACACAAATAAGAAGACCCTTTGGATCAAATGGATGTATAAGTGTATAAGTATCATTTAAAAAGTATGAATTTCTGGTGAATTACAATTTCAAGAGACTACTCTTAGACTTTCAAGCAATTGTTGAACATGAGAAACTTGATATACCCAGGATCAAGAACAAGCTGGGAAATAGGTCAAAACTTGGTTATGGTTTGATAATTGATCATGTTCTAGCCCTCTTATCCAAAGTAATGAGATCATCCAACTAAGAGATAGAATCCCTATAGACTCTAAAGTATCTTCACTCATTCAAAATGGTAAATAGTATGGGAACTTTAGGGGTTTATCTACATTGGTTGACCACCTACTTTAAATGTCACTTGGAAATGAAGAAGATTGCATTTTATGGTCTCTAAATCTGAATGGAAGGTTCATAAACCACTCTTATCATAAGTTATTCTCAGTTAGCTGTAGAGAAGTCTCCTAGAATGAACTTTTATGGAAATAGTCTCTTAGTATGAAAGCTTCAGTTCTTACATAGCTTGTGATTAAGAACAAAATAAGAACCAAATGTAGGTCATTTGACATAAATGACCCAACATATTTACTATGTAAGGAAGTTGAAGAAGAAGAAAAATCACCTACTCTTTTTTTGCAGATTCTCTAAAACAATATGGAACTGAATGTTACAATTGCTAGCATTGAGAAATCAATCATATGAATGGGAACATATTTTGTATTGGTTTATTTATCTCACTAAATTAGGGAAGCATAATAAAAATATGCTAAAAACTACTTTCACCACTACAATTTACTTTATCTAGAAGGAGAGGAACAACATGATATACAAAGGAGTTAAAGTAGACAAGCACCAATTGGCAGATCAAATACTAAATTGGGTCAAAGCCATCTTGACTATCAAGAACATGCAAAACTCCCATGAATTGAGGAATAGATGGATAACCAAGTTTTAATAACTGGTTTGTTTTTCACATACAATTGATATGACTATTTTTGTAAATCCAATCATGTTGTAAGTTGACATCTAAGCAGTAAAAAGATTCTCAATGTAATGTTGAACTAGCTTTCGCTAGAGTTAATACAATTTCACTCATTTCCTAAAAAAATTTCCCAAGATGAGTTTCCATAAATTTGTTCTTACATTTTGCATATTTCACAAGTGAAAGCATCAATGAAATGAAAAAAAAACTTTGATCATTTCAGTTTATATAACTAAAACTCTAAGTATTAGAATACCTCTAATCAATTTTATAAAAATTCAATCCTTCCAATTTGCATAACAAATTCAAAGATTATAGTTTACTTCCCCAATACCTTCATCAAAATTCCTAAGAAAATTCATTCTAATCCGAAAAAATAACTCACCTTCCTTTTGTTAAATCACTTATAATTTAATAACTCTCACTTTTTCTACAATATGTAGACAAGTTTCATAAAAAAATACACTTCTCTTTTGTTCTCTGTTGCAAAACTTTGCCTCCTTTCTTCTATCTTGATGATAAGCTTTTTCTTATGGTTTTGTTTTCATTTTCACATAAAATGTAAAATTAAACACCAAGGATGATACAATGTGTTAAACAATAAAGAACATAAATTGTAGAGTTTAATGAGGATGACAAACCTCGACATTTTGTTATTTCTTTTCTAAGGTCTAGAGGACAACATCATAATTTTTTATTTAATAGTCACTAGAGCTTGCCATGTTTCCTTAATAACGATGCATAGTACAAATTAATTATACAAATGAAATAAAGTTTTTAAACAAAATTTTAAAAATTTTAAAAATAATTTAACAAAAATAGAAATTCAAGAACATATGTGCACTTGGAATAAAAGTTTAAAGACTATTTTGGACTTTTTCCTTTATTTTATGGTTTCATTTATGACACTAAGTTTCCTCTGTGCAAAAGAGGAGATCATTTTCCATTGTTCCTCTATGTTAGATGCGTTTGATTTTCTCTTTGCATTTCATCATCAGGATTTTTATCGTTTTAAGGGAAGAAGTTACTGCTTTTTAAGGTACCAACAGTTATAATAGTTTTAGGCTTCCACCAACGTCACCATATTAGTTTTTCTCACCATTAATTTTTCTCATCGACAACATCAATGGAAGTGTTGACAGTAGAGTGACACACCACCAAAGGATAATCATCAGACAATTTGCGCGAATCTTATACACATCCAAACAAACCAAATTGGTTGGTGTGAGTGGTTTAGCACTCTTATCCTTTAACCAAAGGCTTTAGGTTCGAGCCCTAGGAATGGAACGACCAGTTTGGCCAACATTTTACCCCTTACGTCTTTCTCAAGGTGCCTTTCTCATGGTTGGGACTTTGGATCACCAAAGTCTAGATGTGTATTTTTTTGTAGCCAAGAGGATGACAAAAAAATACACGTCCTAACAAATCTACTTCTCCTTTTGTACACTAGCATATGATAGATCGTACAACACTGATACATTCTAATTTCAGTCGCAACGGAACAATTACAATTTTTTTATATTTTAATTTCTTGAAAATCAAAATCACTTTAATTCTATAAAATGATTAATGCATAAATCATAACAATGCATGAATCTTAATTCGTATCTTATTCTAAAGCTTGATCATTATCTTGACATTTCTCTTGAACTGTTTGTGAAACTGATCCATCACAACTACCGTAGCTGTAAAAGTGTTCGACATCTAATGATATCCATAGAATAGGTTAAGAGAACTATGTAACATGTACAAAGATAGTTAAGCAAGAAGTGTCAGCTCCATAAAGCTTAAGCCTATTTATAGTAGGTTTTGGGCATTATGGTAATTTAATTGAAATAAAATTCTAATTTCATTTGAACTTTAATTAGAATTACAATACTAATTACGCCCAAATAAGATTAATTATCTCATATTGATCCTTATTTATTAAATATCTTGTATTTAATCGTAAAGTTTCTCAAACTTTACATTCAAATCTAACTTGATTAAAATAACTTTACTCTATACAGCATGTTCTTTATGTGAAACCCATTAGATTTTCAAATATATTGGTAGTGATTATAGATTATAATTATAATTATATAATTAGATAAATTAAAATTCCTTTTAATTTATCTTTATTTATCCAATTAAACAATTTATAATCATAGATCAAGATTGACATCTAGCAAGGCATCATAACTACCCAAATATTTATGAATGTCAAAGTGGTTTTGATTAACTTTTCTGTGCATGATTTTTATGTATAATTCAATCTTTTCATCATACAATGTTCTAATTAGATAGAGTATGAACTTAATGTCTAATCTTTTTTATTACAATCATATTAGTTCTTCATCATTAGCTATTGATTCAATTAATGACATTTATAAACTATTTACAAAGTGTCATTCCATTTTAGCCAAGAATTTTCCAAATCAATACTAATCGAGAACAATGAAACATTCTCCCTAATTACTTTAGGGTTATGAATCATATCTTGATCACTTAACTATCTCAATATTGTTTATGTTACATCCAATAACTATCAACTAAATGACTTATGATTAAGTAGGTCATAAGTAGTATCAGAATATAACAATCCTTATACAAGATAACTTTGAAGACTTTAAGTCAAAGGACCACTTACACAATCATCATAATGAGAATTCCAAAGACATACAAGTAATATTCTAAATGGATTTCACATATCAAGTTTGTTTAGTGAACGTGTTCTTTAACAAACAGCCACAAGTTTGTTTAAGTATCTCTATACTTTAGTCTATAAGATTCATTACTTCTTTCATAAGGAAAAAATAACGTGTTGTAACATCCCGTTACCCATCTTAAGGATAAAATTGTAAATGTGCGAGATTACGGAAGAAATAGGAAAAACATTTCATGCTCATGCACTTCATGATATGCATATATATGTAAATAGTGAATTTTTGCACACGTCAAAATGACAGTACATGCATTCATGAATAATTCTGGGTATAATCAGATTGAGTTGTGATTTTTGACTATTTTGAGAATTCTGAATTTATTTACGTTGAAAATTCTTTTGGATAGTAAGAATATTGTATTTGTGAATTTTGGTAAATTTAGGCATAAATTTTGGAAAATTATAGAAAATAAGAAAAAGACATCAAATGAAGATTTGGAGATAGTTGAATTGTAAAGATGAGGTTTAAGGGAGTTAGTTCAAAAGAAACTAAGTTAGAGCTTGATGTGAGGGAAGTGAAAAATATCACTTAGGCTTTGTACTTTTGTTAGAAGTAGGCTATTGTTCTCTGAGAGTTGATATGTTAACTAATTTGTTTAAGTTCATTCTTCATTGGGATCATCTTCAAATTTTCTTACCGTCCACAGAGTTTTCCCTCTAACACCTTCTAAGTGATTTCTCTGTTTTTCTCTTCCTACACCAACCCCACTTTACTATTTGTGTCTTCTACCCTAAGAAAAACTAGAAACTGGTCATTGTACGCAGTGGAGTCCGTAAATTGCATGGATTTTAGGGCTTGAAGATTTTGGAGTTTTCAAAAGGTAAGTAGTGAATAAATCCTTTAGAGTTAGTGATTTATGAAAGAAAGTTAAGAAGTTACTGTCATCTGCATGGAAAGTGACATTTAAGTGTATATTCATAAATACTGGGTGGTTAGGAGGAAATAAATTTAGTTATAGCGTTAAATTAGTTTTTGAAAGATTTTTAGTGATTTGGTGATGTAAGAGTGAAGTTGGAGTTGAGATAGAAATAGCTTAATCTGAAGCTTTCGTGAAACTTCTGTACTAATCTAGATAGATTCGTCAAAATGGCCTTGATGGAAGTTATAGCTCTTCTTTTTATCTTCCCAATAGTATATAGCATGAAAACTTTGGACATCTGAGTTGAAAGTCAGGGTCCTTATAAGGGAAGATGTTCAAAAGTGAAATTTACTTCTTCTGTGATGACGCCATCTTCTTCTGTGTTTTGTATCATCTGTGTTTCGCTTCTTCTTAGTTTTGCTTCTTCTGTGATGACGTCATTGATGACATCATCTTCTTCTGTGTTTTGTATCGTCTGTGTTTTGCTTCTTCTGCCTTTTTGCTTCTTCTGTGATGACATCATTGATGACATCATCTTCTTCTGTGTTTTGTATGGTCTGTGTTTTGCTTCTTCTTAGTTTCATTCCTTCTGTGTTTCTGTTCATGAACTTCTTCTGTGTTTTAGTTCCTTCTGAGTTTCGCTTCTTTTGAGTTTTATTCCTTCTGTGTTTTGGTTCCCTCTGAGTTTCGCTTCTTCTGAGTTTTATTTCTTCTGTGTTTTAGTTCCCTCTGAGTTTTGCTTCTTCTGAGTTTTATTCCTTTTGTGTTTTGGTTCCTTCTGAGTTTCATTTCTTTTGGGTTTTACTTCTTCTATGTTTTGCTGATGCGTCTTCTTCTGTGTTTTGTTGATGTGTCTTCTTCTGGGTTTTGTTTCTTCTGTGTTTTGCTTCTTCTGGATTTTTGCTTCTTCGATCTTTCTTCGCCTGGCCATAACTTCCTCTATAGGAGTCCAAATGAATTGCTTCTTCTATAGGAGTCTAAATTAATTTCTTCTTGAACCATTGGACTCGTAACACATTTCCCTACATCTCTACCCAAAAATTTTAGCCATCGAAAATGAGTTGAGAAAGATTGAGTGAGAAATGTGGAATGGGTACGATGAGTGTGCTCCTAAATTATATGAACTGGAGTTATTCCACTGAACATACTTCAGTGTTTTGATTTTATCTGGATCTATAGGATTCCAAATGAGAAATGAAGTGTGATTTCAATAGTTTTAGTGAAGCATACACCTAAGTATAAATATTACTTAAATGAGTTTTGGATATAAGACTGATACTGTGATGAGAATAAGGGAAAGATACTCGGGATTGTCATGAGCGTTCATGGTACATATTTTATACACACACTTATGCATAAGGGAATGCTTATAATTGTGTGATTATTAATGTGTGTTCATCATGTATTTGGTATATTGATGTGCAGGATAAACGTCTACATTCAAATGTTTCCAGATCTTGAAGCTAGTGCTAATCTGGAGCGTACTATGAGTAGACCGAGATGGTCTCACTTCATTGTTTGTTGTGTTTGAATTTTGTATAAATTGACTATTGAATGATGTTACAAATGTAAATGATTGTGTTAATTTTCAGACAGAAGATCCGATGATTGTGATGTTGATTGGGATATTTAAGTGCTACTTGTATGTGAATGAGATGAAATAAGTGTGTATAATATGATTGTTAAATGTCGGACCACAGTCCGATGACAAGTTTGCTTTTAAATGTGCAATTGTATATAAATGAAACTGTGATTCTCAACTTTAATGTTAAATGCCGGACTAAAGTCTGATGATATGTAAATGTGAGTGAATAGGAATATGCAAATGTAAGTGATGCATTCCATGTCATGAATGCATGAAACATAATGGCAGTTGTGACCAGAGTAGCGACCGATCAGAGCTTAAAGCTCAACGAGTGAAAATGAGTCTCGATCTCAAAAGTGACTCAGAGCCTCTGGCTCAACGTTTAATGGGCTCTGTATCCCCCAAGCGGATAAGGGACAGTTATCAATGAGCTTTATAAGGGATAATTTAGGCACTCGGTCACAACAAAGTAATAAATGAAAAGTGGGTCTCATATGTACTGTATATGCATAATATGAATGATTAAATTGCATTGAATGTGAAATATGAGCTGATGTGAATGTGATTTAGGTGTTATGTGACTGGGTGAGCTATCGATGATGGTCACTCATTGAGGTCGCAAAACTCACCCAAAAGTTGTAAATATTTTTCAAGATTAGAAGAATACCCCGTTAGGCAAACGGGAGTATACTTACTGCATGCAAGGGAAAGATAGAGGTTGGGTTCAGTTCACGTCTGCATTTTTTTCTTTATTTTGTATCAAATAGAGTTTCCACAATTATTGTAACCTGGGTATTCGA
Source organism: Erythroxylum shatona (assembly GCA_027568895.1). Lineage (NCBI taxonomy): Eukaryota > Viridiplantae > Streptophyta > Magnoliopsida > Malpighiales > Erythroxylaceae > Erythroxylum > Erythroxylum shatona. The sequence continues at coordinate 6,239 of JAOSBK010047188.1, read as the reverse complement.
GCATTTCTATTTTGTAATAACTTTCCTTATTGGAGATGGTTGTAAATGAGTTTGCAATGTAATGAATTTATGACTAAAGTGTTTTGTATTTGTAATGGGCCTGAATGGGTTATTATTTCTGCTTATGTTTGTTGGGGTTTCAAAAAAATGATTTATATTGAGTTTTGACCAATTAAGTGTTCTAGCATGCCACCCTCGCGGGACATAGACTCAGATATCACACAAGATGTCGGGTATATGTTTTGAGAGAGTGGGGCATTACATTGGTTGGTATTAGAGCCCAAAATTACTATCTTATATAGGCATTTTCTGAAATATATGTCAAGGTACATGCATTTTTGTCATGTCATAGTAGACAGTAGCAACTGATCCCTAGTCTGAGTCGTGAGTCACATACATAAGCATGTGTTAAGTGTTTAAGCTGATAGAAATAGTGAGAAAAGTGATGATATGTCAGAATGTGAGAAAACAGAAGTTGTGGATATTTAGAAATGAGAAATATTATATGATTATATATGACAGACAAAGATTTAACACAATGGTATTGGTGGATGTATTATGGAATACGATATTAATATTGTACTGTGATGATGTATCCTTGAATGTGAACCAAATGTGAATGCATTGTTGTGGATTGTTTGAGGGAAATAAGGATATAAGTAGCAATGATGAGATTAAAGTGTACAAGCTAAGTCGAAAGAAAATAAATTTTCCTATGATCTTGAAAGGTTGAACTTGAATATAGAATGGCAGTGTGAATATCGTGATAAGAGTTTATAATTCTATATAAGAAGATATTAGGAGAATTGAGACTAGAATTTCATAATGGTTATGCATCAGTAATTCTGAATTGATTGAGGATACATATATGGGAAAAGAAATAGACAAAATTGACTTTACAAGAGATAAATTCTGTATAGTAAGGAGAAAGTTAGAAATGCATATAAGATAAGATTTTGTGTAAGAATTGGAAAGAGGTAAGCGAAAGCCCCAAAGTTAAGTTAATATGTTATCGTGAGTACATATTTGATAATGGGATTATCATGACAAGTGAGAATATTGGGCAAATGGATATTATGTGTGGGGTAATATATGAAGCAATCTAAGACTTATTGAATATTGTTAATCATAGTTCCCATAGTTCAAAGTCTAAGATGAATTGGAATAATACATGAAAGTGCAATAGTGATCAATAGAGAATAGATTGAGGTTATTAATGATGTTACTATAGGTGATGAATTTTGTGAAAAGAAGAAGGGCATGATCAAGGCACAGTCCCCATGATCGAGGACAGATACAAAAGAAAATTTGTTGTCTTGAATCAAATGAGATTAAGATATCCTAAATGTAAGTTATTAATTGGTAAATTGTCTTAAAATACATCTCTGGAAAAGATGGAATGATCTTGATGATATATACCAAGGTATAAGGGTAAATGAATTGCTTGATGCTTTACTAAGCCTTATCAGAAAGAATATTGTTATCATATAAGTTATGACAGAAATTAATCTCCTAGAGATTTCTAAGAATGTCTGATCAGCAATGATAATAACAGTGGATTGATAAAGGTTACGTGAACAATATAGATGATTGTAGCAAGAAGTCTTCTTTTAAAGAAAAAGAATTTCATCAAATTAGGTTAAGCAGGTCAGATAGTTTACTTTGAGAATGATCAATGAAGAAACAAATCGGAAATGAATCTGTAATGAATCAAAAGTGAATATTGGAGTTCTAATCCTAACGGGGACTCAAGGATACGATGTAGATTATGCTACTAAGAGTGTATGCATTTTTTTTATGTAAAGTATCTAACTAAGTGAATGGATTCTTGAAATTGAGGTGACATTAAGTATAAGAGATACAAATCAGATATGAAGAATGTGTTATCAACATAAGAAGTTAATTTTGCAATTAAATTGAAATGTGTGCAAACACTAGAACGAATGAGTAGGCGTTAGAATAAATTCTTATGAAAATCAGAGAAAATAGAATGAATTGAGACAATCATTCGAGAAAAGGAGTCAATTGGGAAGCTGAAAATAACATGAGATAATACTACTTCATTGAGGAATTAGATTCTTAATGAATTACGAGAACAAATTATGGGCACAAGGAATTTTAGGTTATATCTGTTGAAGTTAACAATACCTCCAACAGTATTATGGTATTGAAAATTACAGTGATCTAAGTAAAACTGGATCAAATAGTGACTATGAGTATAAATGATATATCGAGTGTATTCGAAAAGCAAAGAGCATATGTGTGAAACTTGAGAATAAATCTTACATATCATGAAGGTAAAAACAATTATATGCCGAGTTCAATAAGAGTGAATCTTAGCTTGATCAAATAAAATGTTGGATCTTATAGTATCTAAATAGGGCGTATTGAGAGACCCAAGGAAATGGAGGAAATGAAGAGGTAAGAAACTATAAAGAATATATGAGAGGTTTGGAGTTCTTTAGAACTAGTTGTACGTTGGATACTACCAGAGACTGTAAAGGGGTTTTTACTAATCTTATCCCGTTATTAAAATGTTTGAGGAAAAATGTGTAAATTGTTTCAGTGATGAATGTAAAGAGAATTTTGAGTAATTATAGCACCAATGATAATAATATCATTTGGAATTTGAGATTATGTACTATACAATGATGTTTCACATCAGAGAATATGATGAAATCTAATGCAGCATAATAAAGTGATTTCATATGCATTGAGACAATTAAAGTCTTATGAGCTGCTTATTTCATACAAGATTTATAACTTGCTGTTATAGTGAGTACTTTGAAAGTCTAGAGACATTATACATACAGTGAAATATTTTGGATCTATATATAAATATACAGATCATTAAAGTTTGAGGTAAGTATAGACTTTGAAAGAACAGAATATAAGGTTGAGAAAATCAATAGAGTTACTGAAAGATTTTGATTAAGAAAATGAGTATTTCCCTGTAAAGCTAGTGTTGTAAATTGATGCATTGAACAGAAAATTCAATAATGGTGTAACACAAATTCAGGTGTTGAGGTTACAAAGCCAAGTGCAATGAAAAGCATACAATGTTGAGATGAATGTTAGGCAAATCAAAGTACTCTTAGCTATTGAATTTAAGATCAATTTCATGTGAAAAGGTTAGCAAAGCCCAAATTGAGAATTTGAAAATTGTAGATCTTATTGAGGAATAAAATCCAAATTTGAGTTTGAATTGGAGAATGATATTTGGTGATTGAATAAAAAAGGATGTGTACCTAATAAAAATAATTAAACGAAGAGATTACTAGGGAAAGCAAGTAACAATCTGAGCTAGACATCCTAGTAGGAATACACCGAAATAGTATTTAACTGTTAAGGATGTAGAAACAAGTGACAAGAGAGTTTGAATTGCCAACAGTCTTAACTATTGGGGATATGCTAAAAAACTTATGTTCTGGAGTTCATAGGATCATAAGGTTAATGTACGGTTTTAATTTAATTTAAGCATATCAATCACTATCATAGTGATATCGTTAGGATACTGTATAAGGTGTTATACGACTAAAAGGGGTCATTCACCTTTACATTCAAATGATGAGGGCCTAAAAATGGTAAAAGGCCAGAATAATTTTAAGACACTATTAGTATGTGAAATGAATCTGTAATAGAAATTAAGTGGCTTATGAAAGATGAATGAATTTGATGGATCAACATTGAGGTTATGAAATATAGTGAAATAGGCATAAGAATGGAGTGTATTAACATTGAAGTGATGTAGATTATTAAAGGAAAGATGAATTGTTTTTAAGAGTATCACCTTGGTAAGGTGTGCTAAGCCCAATATGAATTGATTTGCAAGAATTTAGCAGGAGTTAGTGTTACTGATAAAAGGATGTCTTAGATTCATAATATGGGATATGTGAATATGCTAAGAAATAATGATATGATCTGACAAAGATGTATTGTCGACTTGTAAAGTGAAAATTTTGAATAATCTGAGATTTTAAGGAAATAATTAAGATAGTGTGATATTGGAACAAGTGATTGAAAGACCTAGTGAGTTTATCGACTGTGGTCAATTGGGTGAAAGTATTTGAGTAATGAGGTTACATGGAAAATGGAGGAGAATATAAGGAAAGATTACCCCTGCCCTATTGATCTATCATATATTAATTTTGAGGATGAAATTTCTTTTAAGGAGGGGAGAGTTGTAACATTCCGTTACCCATATTAAGGCTAAAATTGTAAATGTGAGAGATTACGGTAAAATTAGGAAACACTTTTCATGCTCATGCATTTCATGATATGCACATATATGTGAATAGTGAATTTTTGCACACATCAAAATGACTCTACATGCATTCATTGACATTTCCAGGTATAATTGGTTGTAAATGTGATTTTATTGAAAATTGTGGTTTGATTGTATTGAAAATTTGATTTGGAGATTAGAGTTCTTGATTTAGAATTTTTGGAGTTTTTGAGAAAAATTTCTGAAAAGAATTGGGATAATTCCTGGACTAGGAAAAAGGTCAATTGGCAAAACAAATGATAAATGGTATTAGAATTTACTATCATATGGCAAAGGAAATTTTGATAAATGGCTATGGGATTTATTGACAAGTGCCATTGAAAATTGGGAGTCAATTGGATTATAAATTGGAGATTAAATGGACTAGTTAAATAAAAGATCCTAAGAAAGTGACATGTGACAAGTGACATGACACATGTCACTTGCCACACCACTTGTTTAAACCATAAATTTCACTAAGTGAAAGACCCACCTTATGGTCTTTCACTTATACATTCACGAAATTTGCTTCTCCTCTCCAACTTTTTCATTTCTTCATCTTCTCCATCCCTCTTCTTCACTTACGACATCCCACCTTTACCCTCTCTGGTTGATGTTTGTTCAACTCTTTCACCTTGCTTCTTCAAGATTCATTGTCTCCCTCTTATTATTGCTAAAAGACCCAACCTTTCCACCTTAAAAAGGTGAAGATCGTGTATGTTGGTGGAGCTAGGGATTCTTGGTGATCTTGAAGATGTTTGAAGAGTTAGGAGCTAAATCAAGTAAGTAGCTTGTTAAATATTATGGGTTTGGTTAATTGAAGCATTGGTGATGATTGTTAGAGGTTAAATGGCATATGATGGTGTTATATGTATGATGAACATGAGTGATGAAACGCATAAGTAAATGTCTTGTGTTTGTAATTGTGAATGATCTTTAATGGGTTAAGAATTGATTTGTGAATGTTATTAAGTTGAAATAGAGTTGAGAATGAGGAGTAAATGAAGTAGAAAATGGTAGTATTAGTATAAGATGTGATTGGGAAAAATCTGAAATGAAGTAGTTGAAAAACTGGGTTTTCCGTCTGTGGAAGTTCGCCGTGGCAAACTTTTGGAAATTCGCTGTGATGAACTTGAAGGCTTTAAGTATGATTTCTTTTGGGTAAAGTTTGCCACGGCCAACTCTAGCTTTCGCCGCAGCAAACATGTGAAAAATATGCGAGAATTCCTCTCTGGAGGAGTTCGCCGCAACGAACTTTTCTCTACACTGAACATGGTTCAGTATTTTGGGCATATCGTTTTTATAGTTATCCAAATGAACGAATTCTTTATTTGGAGTAAACTAAAGACATAGGGCTACAAATCATATGAATACAGCAAGTTCTGAGTCGGACTTTAAGAATTTCAATTTCTAGGTAGAAGTTGAGTATAGGATGTTGTCTCTGAATAAAAGTAGTTCGAAAATATTTCAAGTATAACTTTCAAATTTTTTAACCAAATTGAGTGATGTTGGTGTCAAAGGAAACATAAGACATAGAGGAACACTTTTCTAGAAGAGAGTATGACCAAATTACATCAATTTCACTCTCTGTTTTAACATGAACAGTAGATCCGAAAGTGTGTCATGGAAAAATCTGAAGTGATTCAATGAGTTATGAATTGTGATTTTAATAGTTTTATTGGGATCTAGACCATAAGTATACATGGTACTTATGTGAGTTGGAAATAAAAATTTTTACTTGATGAGAATAATGGATAGATATCCGGGATTGTCATGAACATGCATTGTATATATTCCATAGACACACTTGTGCATAAATGAATACTTACAATTGTGCAATTATTAATGTGTGTTCATTATGTGTATTGCATAATTTTTATGTGCAAGATCAACATCTGCATTCAAATGTTTCCAGATCTTGAAGCTAGTGCTAATCTGGAGCGTACTATGAGTAGACCGAGATGGTCTCACTTCA
>JAOSBK010047068.1:0-18507 GCA_027568895.1 Erythroxylum shatona | reverse complement strand
AACCTTTCAAAACTCCAAAAGATTAAAACCCACTTACCTTAAATCTTCACCAAACAATGATTTTCTTGGCTCCAATGGAAGCTTGAACCTTTCTCTTTCTTTTTCCCTCTTGATCAACCTCAAAAACCCTCTTGAACACCCAACAAAAGGAAACCCTAGCTTTTCTTCTTTTTCTCTTCTCTCCTTTCCACCAACGACACTTTCTCTCTCTTGATTTTTGTTATTTCACTCATTCCTTTCCCAATTTCGTTTCTCCCCTCTTTAGGAAGAAGACAACACTTCTTTTTCCCCATTTTACCCTTAATGAGTGAGAAAAGTCCACCTTGCCCTACCTTTAATGCCTTATTGTTTTTAAACCTAAGTGACTTGCCAAAATTAGCCTTACACTCTCCCACTACTCTAATAGTTTAAAACCCTTAGCCCATGTCACATTACCTAGCCCATATTAACATGCTAATCAAATCCAGCATAATTTATATAGCAAAGCTCCAACATTTGTCTCATCATGCTTATAATATAAAAAAAAAATTAAGGGGCCAACATATTATATTCAAAGACTCATGATGCAACTCTTTTGAGATTTATCGGTAAAATATTCTACAAGCTTAGGAGTTATAACGAGAATAGTTTTTCTCAATTCATGTGGTCTAACAATGACCAAGATTTGACCTTTGTTAATTCTAATTCAATAAATAGTTATATATATATATATGTATATATATAATTTTTTAAAACCTTCATAATGTAGATATTGATTTGGATTCAATTATTGATGATTTAAAAAAGATCCTAACTCAATATATTGTTCGCCTGTTTCACTAAATTTAAAAATGATATAATTTAATACATTGTTGATCTGTCCCATTAAATTTAAATTGTAATTGAATAAATAGTTGATGTTTTTCATCTTAATAGTCCCGCATTTACCGAATTTAATAAAGAAAAATGACAATAAGGGAAAGAAAAACAATCATCGGCTGAAAAGGAACAGAACGCGCAAGTTAGCAGGCAGCACATGAAGTCTACAAAGAAGCGCAAGTTAGCAAGTTCCGATGCTCCATACGCCGACTGTGTTCGCGCACCCTTATCCTACGCATCCTCCTCGATCCTTTCTCTTTTCCTTGTCAAATTCTCGAAGTGTTCTGTTCATATTAAAACCTGACTTATTCACTAACACCTTCTCGTCTTGACAATTAATTGATTGATTACAAAGGCCCCAAGAGAATCTCTCTTCATGTAGTAGTAGTCTTCCAAAATCTAGGGTTTCTCTACTTAGGGTTCTTATCTGTGCGGTATCAACAACAATAGCTTCATGGACCACCGGAGCCAAGCCAAGGACTCCCTCTCCTTCTCTTCTCTCTTCAATCTTGAGGTTCGTCAACATCGGTTTTTGCCCTTCTCTACTGGGTTCGTCTTTTTTTTCCTATTACTGTCTATCTTTTCGTTGTTGGATAGGATTCTGTCATTTTGGTCCTAATTTTTTAGTTCTTTTTGGTATTATGGCTGTATTTTATTTTATTTTCTCGTTTATGAATTTCAAGAATTTGGATCTCAATTGTGCCTTCTTTCTTATTTCCTTTTGTAATTTATGTGTTCTTGTGTTTAGTCTTTGATGAACTTCAAACTTCCACAACCAGATGATGATTTTGATTATTATGGGAATAGTAGTCAGGATGAGAGCAGAGGTAGTCAAGGTACCTGCTTGTCTTTTCTTTATCAAATCCTTTTCTTTTGAAGTTGTGATGCCGCATTCTTCTTTACCGGTAGAACATAGGTTCTTGGAGGTGGATTTTGCTGCTGACTTGCTAAGCAGTGTTAATTATTCTTTTGGTGCATTTTTCTGCACTTTGGTTGGCTATATGTAGGTGGAGCGATGACAAATTGTAGCAATGGGAAGATGTCAGAGAGGGAATTGAATTTGTCTAATCGAAAGAGGTGGTCTAACAATAGTGACGGAGAGGAGGAAGAAGGATACCACAGGACACGCATGACAGAAGAGCGATATCGTTCCATGCTTGGAGAGCATATTCAGAAATACAAAAGGAGGCATAAGGATACTTCATCAAGTCCAGCACCTCCTCCACTTCGAATGGGCCATGGTTCCAAAAGCATGTTGGGTAGTTTCAAGACCAGGAAATTGGGATATGAGCAGAGAGGAAGTGTATATGATGCGGAGACCACATCTGAGTGGCTTAATGAAAGTACTTCACAAAAGCGTGGAGATTATCTTGAACCAGATTTTCCGACAAAGTACCTTGATGACCATAGACCATTATGTAGTTTATTTTTCATTCTTTATTAGGTTGATTTCTTGCTGTTTCAATACATCTTTTCTTATGTGCTGTAAAATACTTTGCAGAATATTCTACGAACCTGCTTATTTAGATATTGGGGAAGGTATCACTTATAGGATACCTCCCCCTTATGAAAAGCTGGCATCATCGTTGAACTTGCCAAGCTCATCAGCCATCAAAGTGGAGGAGTTTTACTTGAAGGGTACACTAGATTTGGGGTCCTTGGCAGAAATGATTACCAACGATAAAAGGATTGGACCAAGAAGCCTAGTGGGGATGGGAGAGTCTCGCCCCCACTATGAATCACTCCAGGCAAGATTAAAGGCACTGGCAGCATCTAATTCATCTCAGAAATTCAGCCTTATTATCTCTGATGATGCATTAAATTCTTCTATTCCGGAAGGTGCGGCTGGAAATATACAGCGGTCTATTTTGTCAGAGGGTGGTGTATTGCAGGTTTACTATGTAAAGGTTTTGGAGAAAGGAGACACTTATGAGGTATGTGTTCGCTTTGGAAAGTGGTATTTGGTGGAAGTAGGTTTCTTTTCTTATAATATAAGACTGGAGCTGATTACTTTACTCTTCTTTGTTTTGCATCGCTTAGATAATTGAACGGAGCTTACCCAAGAAGCCAAAAGTAAAGAAAGATCCTGCTTTCATTGAAAGGGAGGAGATGGAGAAGATTGGTAAGGCCTGGGTGAATATTGTAAGGAGAGACATACCAAAGCATCATAGGATCTTCGCCAATTTTCATCGCAGGCAGCTTATAGATGCAAAGAGATTTGCAGAAACCTGTCAAAGAGAGGCATGTTTACGTTACTCAATCTTGAGTTTTATGTAATATTAGACTCCGAGGTGTTCTTTTAATTGTTAGTTTGTAATTCCAGGTAAAGTTGAAGGTTAGTAGGTCGCTCAAGTTGATGAGGGGTGCTGCCATTCGTACAAGAAGATTGGCGAGAGATATGCTGCTTTTTTGGAAAAGAGTGGATAAGGAGATGGTACATCTCTTAGTCTTATTGCTTAATATAAAATGTTGTTTCACTTCATCATCATGGACCATCAGAGTTTTAAGGATTTCATTATTGTTGTCAAATTGCTGATCGTAATTTAGCTTTTAGCACATCAGCAAAAGTGCAACCTTTCAACGGCCATTGCTTTTGTAATTTTGGAGATCATTTGTATGGCAATGAAAAGCACTTGTTGATATGATGACAGGCTTTAGATTGATATGTCGTATTAATTGGAAGAGAGCCAGGTCCTAGGTTTTGTAAATAAGTCATAATTCCAGAAATTCTTTGTCCTATTCCTTGGATTCATAAGATTATGATGAATAACACTTTCAATGATAGTGAAATATGAGATGGCATGTGGAAAGGAAATCATCTGAGACCACATTTGTAACACTAAGCAGAATAATAAATATTTGTCCAAATTCCATGGTATCAAATTTGAAATTACAACTGATGTAACCTTGCCTTGATGTAATTCTCAATTAATTGAAATTTGAGTGGTCGATATATTTGTATTTAAGATGTTCATATATCCAATTCTTGCAGGCAGAAATGAGGAAGAGGGAGGAAAAAGAAGCTGCAGAAGCTTTGAAGCGAGAACAAGAACTTCGAGAGGCAAAGAGACAGCAGCAAAGACTGAATTTTCTGATACAACAAACAGAGCTTTATAGTCACTTCATGCAGAACAAACCAAATTCACAGCCTTCTGAAGTTCTGTCTGTCGGAGAGGAGAAGTTAAGTGATCAGGAAAAGCATTTTAGTACTGAAGCTTATCCCGGTGAGGAAGTAGACCCAGAGGAGGCCGAGCTGAGAAAAGAGGCTCTGAGAGCTGCTCAAGATGCAGTCTCTAAGCAGAAAAAATTAACCAGTGCTTTTGATGATGAGTGTTCAAGGCTACGTGAGGCCGCTGATGCTGACGGACTTTCAGTTGATGTCTCAGTTCCTGGATCTAGTAACATTGATCTGCACAACCCGTATGTCTTTTATTTTATTTTATTTTTCTGCAGATAAAGCAGAAGCTTTCAAAGAGTTCCTTTTCCTTTTTAAGCTAGCTGTTAATAGCAGTTTCTTTTCTTGTTTCTTTTTGCAGCTCCACCATGCCTGTTACATCAACCGTGCAGACACCAGATTTGTTTAAAGGGAGCCTGAAGGAATACCAGTTGAAGGGGCTTCAGTGGCTCGTTAATTGTTATGAGCAGGTTATTGGGCAGTTTCTGCTTAAAGTGCTTGAAATCCTTAGTATTGCTCATTTACTGTTCCTTGTGCTCTTTCAGGGTTTAAACGGCATACTTGCTGATGAAATGGGCCTTGGCAAGACTATTCAAGCCATGGCATTCCTTGCTCATTTGGCTGAGGTAATTATCCTAGTTAGTATTGTTTGAAATTTATTTAAATACTGCTGCTCAAATTAGTTTTAATAAATGGTTGTCTCAGGAGAAAAATATATGGGGACCTTTTCTAGTTGTTGCACCTGCTTCAGTCTTGAATAACTGGTCTGATGAAATTAATCGTTTCTGCCCTGATCTAAAAACTCTTCCATACTGGGGTGGAATTCATGAGCGCACGATACTTAGGAAAAATATCAATCCAAAGCGCCTATATCGCAGGTACATGCTTGCAACAAAACTTTGATGCTTTCTTAAATTTCCGAACGTGTGAATATTTTTCACATTTGTGCTACCATTCATTGCTATGATGATTAGTATGGTTGATATGTTGAAAGAGGTTAAATAATGCTGTTAGTTGCCATGTTTCATTATTATCAGTGTCTTTATGGTTCTTCTGTAATAGGTGCTGCAAAGGAATGGAGGTTTGATTTATTGACATATGTGTGAAACTTTACCGGAATTTGAGTGGGAGGAACATTATTATTTCCACAAGGAACAATTAAGAGATAGCAAAATTCTTCTTCTGCTGTCCTGAAATCAAGTAGAACTGTGAGTCTGGGATGGTTTTCTGATGTTGCAAAGGCTGTGTGCAATTTAATTGTTCACTTACTTAGGATTGATGTCTTCCTTTGTAGTCATGCCACCTTTTGTTGAATGCAGTCTGTAGTAAAATTGTCCTGTTTGGTTAAAGGAAACTAAATATAAAAGAAGCATCAAATTTTGACAAGAATCATTGGCTCACTGACTGCTTCTGACATATGATGAGTGCTGAGGTATTGATAACTTTCTAAAGGTGGCATTTCCTGTTGCCATTTGAAAGACTGTGGATGTTCTCAGTAGTGCCGTGATGGTTTTACTTCTTGATACTGTTAATAGTCCATAACTTTATGTTCTGTGTTTGAGTAATCTACTATTTACATATTTTCTTGTATTGTAATTTTTATTCTAGGGAGGCTGGATTTCACATTTTGATCACCAGCTACCAGCTGCTAGTGAGCGATGAGAAGTACTTTCGACGTGTCAAATGGCAATATATGGTGTTAGATGAAGCCCAAGCTATTAAAAGTTCTAGCAGGTTTTGATTCTGTCCTCAAGTTTTTGAATTTTATATGTATTTCTATTCATTAATTTTTTAAAGCAGACTTACAATCACAATCAACAGTACAAATTACTTTTTATGGTCTTGCCTAAGCTTACCTCCCTTTGTGATTTGATGGCTTTTGGCTTATAATTTTTTTTCCTGAAATATGATAAATGTTAATTAAAAAAGTGATCTTACATGCATGTTAAGAACAGGTGATGCTTAAAAAAAGTAGCATTTTCACGTGAATCTGAAAATAGTAATTGTCTGTTGAAATATGTATTCACATTTTGGTCCAATGGATGCCCTTTTTCAGTATAAGATGGAAGACGCTGCTCAGTTTCAATTGTCGTAACCGCTTGCTCCTTACGGGTACCCCAATCCAAAATAACATGGCAGAATTGTGGGCCCTTCTGCATTTCATAATGCCGACATTGTTTGACAGCCATGAACAGTTCAATGAATGGTTTTCTAAAGGGTATATATCCACGCCTTTGATGAGATACTCTTTTTTGGATATTTCAGAGTAGAGTTAACATTTCTCATTGTATTGCCAGAATTGAAAATCATGCAGAACATGGGGGTACTTTGAATGAGCATCAGCTTAACAGATTGGTGAGTGTTTTATCGCCTTTGTTTCTATTAGATTGTTGGTTGCAGTGATTTATATGTTTAAGATTATGTTGGCTTAAGAAATGTGATAAAAGGTATGAGATTATCATGAAGAAAAAAAAATTATTATCAAATATACAGTGTTATACCTGAATCTTGATTTGGGCCCTAATAATACATTTTGAATTTTGTTCTCAGTAATTGGTTCTCTTTCATGCTGAGTTATTGGATGTTTTATAAATGAAGGATGTTTTGTTATTTCTTGTATCTTTTTGGTCTTTGGCATATTGAAAATTTCACATTGTAATTGAGGCCATATAGGGTCAATTCCCAGCGTAGAGAGTATTGCTTGTTACATAAGAGAATTCCAGAATTGGAAAGACTAAACTTTCCTGATACATATTGAAACTTATAAGAAGCAAATTGAAAGCACAATATCAAAAAAGTTGTATGACACAATTGTTTGATGAAGGAAAAGTTTGATGTATTCACATTTGTGATGACTTTCTTTTCTTCTCTTTCTATTATGAGGAACTGTGGGTTGATACTTTCATATCTGCATATTGTTATTTCTTAGAAACTTACATACGACTCTTACAAGACAGCAAACAGGTGAAGAGATTATGCATTTCAAAGATGAATCTCTGTTTACTATTTTAGGCTATTATCATTTTATACATTTTGAGACATCATTTTTGATGTAGGACAAATAGAATATATATTAACTAGTAGTAAAAAATCACAAAATTAGGAAATATGGCTGATATTAGGCTACCAGAATATTAAGTTTAAAGGTTGAATTTTAGCTAGGAATGCTGAAATTTCAGATTTTGTATAGCTAGAATTTTAAGGTTCAATTTCTGGAAATTTAGGCTTAAGATTTCAGTTTTTAATATGCTAGAAGTAGGTTTGGTTTGCTAGAATTTAGTGAGCAACTGAAACGATGGATAGTAGGAAACTAAGAATCACTTTTAATGCGTACGAATCCCTCTTAAAAGAAAACATCATACCTTTTAGTTAAAAATTTAAGTTTGTAGAAAAATTTCATATTGCTTGTTTATGAAGGGCTGAATATACACATATTTATAGAGAAATTTTTAGAGCCCTTATTCTAGTAGGAAAAGATTCCTAACAAATTTAAATCCTATTATAAGTCCTAAACAATTAGGATAATATATCTAAAATAATATATCTAACTTATTCCTATCTAATAAGGAACCCAACATAATCTAAATTTCAGCCCTTATCTTTGATGTCAGCTCAATTCCCAATCCTCATCCTACCAAATTAAAGCTTATGGTTGACTAATCTTTCCTCTTTTATTTCTTTTATAATCTCTAAGTTTTTTGCATCAATTTTATTCCATGTCAGTTCACTATGTTATGAGATGTTTTGGACACTGTTATTGAGAATCTACACTATTGTTGTCAATTTGTTAAGATTCAGTTGAAGTAATTGCAATTAGGCCTGCAAATATTGTCTTGTCCTAACTATGGGATTTTTGCAAACTCCTTTACAGGGTTTATATATAGAACCTTGTCCAGTTTAATGCAGCATGAAGCTTCAATTGGAAATGTCTATTCAATTTGTGATCAATAAATAAATGATATAAAAGTGTTGAGCCATGTCTTCTTTATATGTATGCGACGTATCGTTTTATGTTGTCACTTTATTCAAGTTGTGGTTAAGATCACAATTTATATTACACTAGACACTAAATTTAGGTTTACAATTTGGTTTGGTTTTACATAGGTGATTTAAGTTTGATTCTCTACATTGAATCTGATAAGTTTCTAAAAGCCAACCTGTATAACCAACCAAATTATTCCTATTTAGTTATAGATTGGTTGTTCCATCCATATATTTTGAAATTCTGCTGGATGTTTCTTTTTTCTCATCATATTCAAATGTTGCATCTTTTCTTTTGGCAGCATGCCATTCTAAAGCCTTTCATGCTCCGACGAGTTAAAAAAGATGTGATTTCTGAGCTTACTAGAAAAACAGAGGTTACAGTGCATTGCAAGTTGAGTTCTCGGCAGCAAGCCTTCTATCAAGCCATTAAAAACAAGATCTCTCTATCTGAATTATTTGACAGCAGCCGGGGGCATCTTAATGAGAAGAAAATTATGAATCTGATGAACATAGTTATTCAGCTCAGGAAGGTAGGAAATCTTTTGATGCTTTTCTGGATTCATATTACTAATTTTTTTCTTTTCTTTTTTTAATAAATGTGATATATTCCTAAGGTCTTGTTTGGTAACCAATAATAAAGAGATTTTTTTTCTTTTCTTTTTTTAATAAATGTGATGTATTCCTAAGGTCTTGTTTGGTAACCAGTAATAAACAGGTGGGAATGGGAAACTTGCATTCCTAATTTTTAGTTATTTGGTTATCCGTAATAGATAAAATAGGGAATGACAAAATTGGCATGAATCTTAAATAATCCTGGAGTTCTATTCCTAAGATGGGTGTGGGTATATGCTAGAATTAAAAATCAGGAATAAAAGATAAAATATATTATTAGAATATTATCAAGTTATTATCAAAATATTATCAAGATATTGATTCTTATCATAATATTGTCGTCAAAATTATTTTTTATATTAATTTCTTTAATAATTATTTTATTTTGTTTCATTGATACTTTTATTCTTATCATAAAAATTATTCATAATTATTTAAAAATTAATAATTTGATAAATCATTGAAATATTTTAATTAATTATATACAAAATAAATTATATCATAACTAAATATGAGTAAAAAAGTGAATATTTCTCTCTTTTTTATTCAGCATAACTTCTTTTTTCCTTTGTGTTTCGTCTCAATTGAAACTCTCTATTCGCTATTCCTTTATGGTTGCTTTTCAACATATCTCTGTAGGTCAGTTTTTATTGTTAACTTTTTTAGTATTTTTACTTTTCTTTTTGTGATAAATTCGTGTTTTTATTTTCTTGTGTACTAACATATTCATCATCTTTTGAGAAATCATTGATTTAGTTAAAAGAAGAAACTGCAATCCATATTCGGATTTCATTTAGGTTTGCAAGATAAAACAAATCACATAATGATTAAACATAAATAAAAAATTTTCATTGCCATTCTTAATATTTAATACCAAACACTGGTATAACTCTTAACTTCTATAATTCCATTCCTAGTACTTGTATACCAAACATGCATAATCAATAATTTCATTCCCACTTGTCATTCCCATTCTTATTTTTTTATTCTGATTCCTTCATTACTAGTTACTAAACAAGACGTGTCACCACCTTTTGTAGAATGATAAACAAAGCATAAGGCAAAAATCAAAAGAAAAGTACAGTAATGTGATTGTTTTTTTTGGTGACATGGCAGGTGTGTAACCATCCAGAGTTGTTTGAAAGGAATGAAGGAAGCACGTATTACTACTTTGCAGACATTCCAAATTCTCTTTTACCTCCTCCCTTTGGGGAGTTGGAGGATGTGCATTATTCAGGAGGTCAGAATCCTATTACTTACCAGGTAACCACACTTCTGTTATTTGAAGGAAAAAGGATAAAAAGCTTCATTGTTTCACCAATAGGATCTATTTAATCATGTAGTTTTTTATCTTGTATTCTGCTAACCATGTTTTCCTCTTGTTTTCGTGCTGTCAGATCCCAAAATTAGTCCACGAAGAAGCTCTCCGAAGTTCTGAAATACTCCACGCAGCAACGAGGAGTGTTATAAACAAAGAATTCTTTCAAAAGCATTTTAGCATCTTTTCTCCAGAAAATGTGTATCGATCTATGCTTCCACAAGAGAGCAACTCAGACAGTGGGACATTTGGTTTTACTCGTCTGATGGATTTATCCATTACCGAAGTTGCATTTCTGACTGGTGGCACATTTATGGAGAGACTGTTGTATTCAATTGTGAAATTGGACCAGCAATCTTTTGATGGAATCTTAGACTCACTCACGGAAGAAATTGCTGATGATTCAGATTGCAATCTTCTTGACAAGGGTAAGATAAGAGCTGTTACACGGATGTTACTGATGCCTTCAAGATCAGAGATAAATTTGGCAAAAAGGAAATTTGCAACAGGTCCAGCTGATGCTCCATTTGAGGCTTTAGTTGTCCCTTATCAAGATAGGATTCTTTCAAATATCAAACTTCTTCATTCAACATATACTTTTATTCCACGAACTAGAGCTCCTCCGGTAATGTCTAGTTTTTTTTTTTAATCAGTGAGAATATTTAGTTTATGATGTTAATTTATGAAAGTGTGACGTGAACTTTTCCCTCTATAGATTCGTGCCCAGTGCTCAGATAGAAACTTTGCCTACAATATGACTGAAGAATTGCATCAACCTTGGGTTAAGAGGATATTAATTGGGTTTGCTCGTACATCTGAATTTAATGGACCAAGAAAGCCAGATGGTTCTCATCCTCTTATTGAAGAGATTGATCGTGAACTACCTATTTCACAACCTGCTCTTCAGTTGACACACAACATATTTGGATCCTGTCCTCCCATGCAAAGCTTTGACCCAGCAAAGTTGCTTACGGTACATAGACTGTTTCTTTTAGAACTTGTGAATGAATGCAGGCAAACAGTATAAATGCTTACATTTGCACTTGATAACTTTTTTGTGCAGGATTCTGGCAAGCTTCAAACACTTGATATACTGCTAAAGCGCTTGCGAGCAGAAAATCACCGGGTTCTTTTATTTGCACAAATGACAAAAATGTTAAATATTCTTGAGGTATTTCCCCTGTTACAAAATTGTTAGAAGGTAATAGGTGACTGAAAGTGCAAGAAGTTGAACTGTAAAGAAGGATGCGCTTAAATGATCTTATGGATTGTAGCTATATATCGTAACATGGAGGGAAAATGGATAACCTTAAGCTGAGTGTGTCAAAGTGGTCCTACCTAATTTACAAATTTCTTTAGTTTGTATGTTGATCAATTTCATGTAAAATATATTTGTAAATCAGGCAGGATAACTTTGATGAATACATTTGTTGACATTAATATTAAACTCATGTGTCAATTGGGCCTCTTACAGTGAAATAAATTTGATTGTTTAATAATTGATGATTGCAGGATTACATGAATTATAGGAAATATAGGTATCTTCGACTTGATGGGTCTTCCACTATTGTGGATAGACGGGACATGGTCAAAGATTTCCAGCTTAGGTGAGGAAGCACTAGTGGACTTATTACTCCCTCTCTCATATGTTTTTTTTGTCATATAATATATTTCTTTTTTGAGTTTCAATATGTTGATTATGTTTAATTCTTTGATTGCAGGAATGACATTTTTGTATTCTTGCTGAGCACACGAGCAGGTGGACTGGGCATTAATTTAACAGCAGCAGATACTGTCATTTTTTACGAAAGTGATTGGAACCCAACCTTAGATTTACAGGCAATGGATAGAGCTCACAGATTGGGGCAGACAAAGGATGTAAGTTCATGATTGTTATCTTACTTTTGCACATTTGAATATGCCTGATTTTTCCTGAAAGTTCTCCTTTCCATTTAATATGTTGCTTGCCTCCATTCAATTATGTTACTATAATGCTGTTGGCTGGTGAAACAAAAAACATGTTCTTCCTAAAGTTAGTTGATGTTGGTGAAGCTACTTAAACATTTTTTTTAGGTTACTGTATACCAATTCATCACTGTTGGCTGGTGAAACAAAAACATGTTCTTCCTAAAGTTAGTTAATGTTGGTTAAGCTACTTAAACATTTTTTGTGTAGGTTACTGTATACCGACTCATCTGTAAGGAGACAGTTGAGGAAAAGATCTTGCAAAGAGCTAGCCAGAAAAACACTGTCCAGCAGCTTGTCATGACTGGTGGCCATGTTCAGGGTGATCTCTTGGCTCCGGAGGACGTTGTGTCTTTACTTCTTGATGATGCCCAACTAGAACAGAAGTTAAAAGAAGCTCCACTGCAGGTGAGTTTTAAATCTGGTAGATTCTAGCTTATTTTCCCAGGGCCTATTTCGCTGCTGCTACACTTTCATGGTATGAGACCTAATCCTTTCTGGTCACTTCAAAACTATGTTGATGTGTTCAGTATGCCATTGTTTAATGAGAGGGTGGAGTGATGCAATATATAGAAATTTGGACAAAAAACTAGAATCAAGCTTTTAACTTTTTGTACAAAGTCATTTCATAAATGACATTTTTGCTTCTCAGGCCAAAGATAGACATAAGAAAAAGTCAACAAAGGCCATACGGCTAGATGCAGAAGGTGATGCAACTTTGGAAGATTTAACAGAACCTGGTGTTCAGGGATCTGAGATCTCTCAAAATGTTGAGAAAACAAAATCCAATAACAAAAAGGTACTTTTATTTCGTTGTCTTGACTTTTAGAAGGTTATGTGTCTTGATAGTACAGACAACGAACAAATTACTGAAGTATCAAATTTCTATTAAGTGCCTAACGACGTATGTCCCATTTAAGGCTAAATAAGGAAAGCATGGCAGTTCTGTTGTTTGTGAGAATCCCATTAACTCATATTCCTATTCTCATAGTAAGAGTCCATCTTCACCTCCATGCTTGAGAAAAAGCACACAAATAACATGGACAAGAGATGAGAAGAGAAACTAAAGAAGTGATTGCATGGAATATTTTGTTATACTATTTTGTCTAATACATGTAAACAGCACAGTGGAACCACTTTTTCTTTCATCCAACTAAACTTTCAACTGTTTCAGGTCAATTCACTAAAGGAAAGTATAATTTGATATTATATTTCCTTAAAATTTTGGTTTTCTAATTACTTTCCTTATAGCTTTGAGAGTCTAAAGGTGATAATTTTTCTAATATGAGCTTCAACTTCACAAGTGCTTTTTATGGTAATCCAGTTGAGATACAGGATATTATTAAACCGATTTTGATTCTTTCTGAGGAGGCACCATATCATTTTTCATGTTTTGTTTGCAAAATGAATGCTGGTGCTGTTTTGTGTTATTCTTTTCCCTTATATATTTATTTTATTGATCTCCTGTCGTGATGTGGATTGCTTCCCGCCAGCAGTGGGTTTTCACTTTATCATCTGCATCTTGGTTTTTACTTAAAAAGTTTTGCTCTTTCTCAGAGAAAAACTTCTGACAAGCAGACTAAATCGAAGTCAAGGAATTCGCAGAGGACGAATGAATCAACTTCAATTGACAATGAATTGGATGATCCTTTTCCAAGTGCAGATCAACCATTGCAGAGATCCAAGAGGCCAAAGAGACCAACAAAGAGTGTAAATGAAAATCTTGAACCAGCATATACTGCAGCACCCTTTGTAGATTCATCACAGAGCCAATACCCTTCCTATGAATGAGTTTGCCTTAAACAAGCTAACTTCATCTTGAAAACATGAAGTGAATATATTGAAGGTATCGTATGGTGGATTACATGGACATCTCAACTAGAGAATAAGAACCGAGTTTCCATTTTATCGAGGTAAGTTACTTGAGGATGATGCACAAGTTATTATGAAGAGGCAAACATACATGGCCATATTTGGACTCTGTACATAACAACACAATACATTAGATGACTTGGAAACTTTAGCTGCGTACAGTCGTGGAGTTATCTGTTTTCCAGTGTTAGTACATATTTGAGGCCTTGTACAACCTCTGCCCCAACTTCAGAAATATTTGTGGAGTTGCAGGAAAATTAGTTCTGAAATGATTAGGAGCATCTACCCCTCAATGTAGATCAGTATGTATTGTTTTGATAGGCTTTGGTCAGGAAACCTCGCTTGTACCTTCTTTGTCCAGTTTACCTCTCAAGAAAGTTGTAAGCTGCTCAAAATTTGGGACTTATCGTCAAAAAAAAAAAAGATACTTGAATATAAGTTATGCATTGTCAATACTGTTTGTACTTGGAAGTAAATGTAATTTCTTCAGCTTTTCTATTCGATGATGCAGTTTGAAAAATATCTTAGTTCAGTATGGTTGTCAAAATAAGCAATCATCAATTGCCACGTGCTTCAATATAATCTTTTGTTAGAGAATCTCTATTTTATCAATGGAAAATGCTTTTATAAAAAGAAATTCAGTGGCTTTTAACATAAATGTGTTATACTGAATGCTTTTTAGAACCACATTAAACATTTCACCGGCATCTTAATCTGCATTTGGCACAACGTTACTCGAACCAAATTTAATAGCTACATTGGTACCTTATTTTAAGAGTAGGAAATGATACAAAATTTGGTTCTTAAGTTGCAAAAAGGAAAAGGCTCCACAAGGACTTAAAACACAGGTGCAATTTGAGGATTTTCTCTTCAAATCGATTCCTTTTTAATGCATGTAAAACCCAATTGAATTCTTTAACAAAACACATTTTAAAAATCAACAAAATTAAATCTCAAACAGTCATGTTAAAATCAACAAAAGTAAATCTAAATACTGCCACATCTCCAAGGTTCAAACTGCCAAACCACGACATGAGAAACGGAACTTTGCTTATTGTAGTTCATCCCATCCCAGTAAACCATTTAAAAAGCCTTACAGGGCAAGCGCTTGAGCATGGTGGCTCATATGATCATCAATGAAAGAGGCAATGAAAAAGTACGAGTGATCATAACCAGGTTGCAATCGCAGCAGAAGTGGAACATTGGCACTCCGGCATGCCTCCTCAAACTTGTTTGGCAGCAGCTGATCATGTAAAAATTTGTCATCGTCCCCCTGGCCAAACACGACAGCAGATGAAAGATTATATTAAAACAAACGTAGTAGAAGTGCGGATCTATTGTTTATAACAGACATAATAATCAAATCATCACTGCCCAGTTTCATCGTTTTGCTTGGGATAGATACAATACATGGTGCTGAAAACTATCGATCAAATAATAACCTTAGAGTTCCATGTCATTCAATACCAAATTCTGATTCAAGAGTTGTGGGAACTGATTAGAATACCATCCTAAGTTTATTTAAGCATTTAACACATCTCACAACATGCGTCAGTCTATCATCTTCGCTTGAAAGGCAAATTACTCAGGGATAGATACTGATAATCCTAAAAGTAGCATAAACACAGTGCCACTGGAAAATGTAAAATCTTAAACTGCAGGGATAAAGGCCATGAGATGAGATAAAAACTGTGCCAAGCAGCATCTTTAGGGCTTCTCAGCTATACCAATTTGAGTTACTAATGATATGTACACTGTAACTTTGAGAGAAAGTGTCCATATGCAAATATTCCATTGTAGTGTTTTTGCTTTTGTATTTGGTGATCTTCATTCTTGAATTTAAGAAGAGATATCACACAGCATACTCTTAAGTCATCTCAAAGGAATAAATAGCAAAAAAACAAACTTTAAACTCCAACAAGTTCCTAGAAATTTCGGTGGCAGTGCATCATGAAACTACATTAAATCAATGTAAGCATTACCTGATCAATCAAAATCGTGGCAGAAACATCATGGAACTTTGAAACTAGGCAAGTTGCATCATATTCCTGCAAATTTGAAATTAAACAAGTGTATCAGGAAATCTTGAAGAACTTGGGTACAAATTATACATTCTTCACAGCATATTACCTCCCAGTGAACTTTGTTGCTACCCAGATAATTTGTGAAAGCCTTCTGCCCCCATGGACAGTTTATAGGATTGGCAATTGGTGCAAAGGCAGATACTGACTGAGATAAAACAACCCAAATAAACAGAAGTTCAGTGTCTTAAGTAATGAAGATTGCTTCAGCCCCATTAACTAAGTAAAAAGGAAAATGAAATCCCTCCAATGTAGTTTATATTTTCACAAAGGTCAAAAGCGTCTTAACTTGTGTCCAGATCAGTACTTGGGTGGTATACGTTGAATTCTATAGGAAGTTGTCAAAGACATGAGGAGACAATAACTCCAAAGTGGTTTATTCATATACACAACCTCGTAAATCTAGGTCTTCAAAAACTTATGCCCAGTGAAATTAACTAGCAAGTTTTGAGGTTCTTGAGATCAATAAATGGCCTCTAATTAACCAAGAAAGAAGGAAATTAATTGCATTCAGCAAAAAAATTATTCCCAAGGAGAATCGCATTTTACCACAATTTTAGGTCAAATTTTTATGCGCAGGTTAAGAATCATGAATATTCCATCAGATGTAAAATTGAGTATAAGAAAACTCAAAGCATTTGACTACATCACTCACAAACATAGATGTTATACAACTAAAAGAGTTTTGAATAGTTAGGTCATGATCTTTACCTTGTATTTATCAAGGTTCTTCAGGTAAATCGTTAAAGCACCGTGACCACCCATTGAATGGCCGGATATAGATGCCCTAGATGCATCAAGCTGGGGAAAAGTTTTAGTTATTAGTTCTGGAAGTTCCTTCACCACATAGTCATACATGCGCCAGTTCTTCCACTTCTCTTCTTTAGCATTAAGATAAAATCCAGCACCTTATATTATAAAATAAAAGACAAACTGTGAATTACAATAGCAATGTGATACAGAAAAAGAACGTTGATACAAGACAATAATCGTAAACCCCAAGAAAAGAAAGCTCGAGATAATCTTCAAAGGCCCAACAAGCATACCTATACCGAAGTCCCAGCTGTCTGCTTCTCCTTCCACATTTAGACCTCCTTCAACAGAAGAATCACGGGAAGTTCAGCTGAGAAAAGATTAAAAGTGCAATATCAAAAGCATAAAAGGGGGAATTACTTGGAGAAGTATCAGGAGCAATAAGAGCGATGCCTTGGGTGGAGGCAGCACGTTGAGCTCCTGACTTGACAATGAAGTTCTCATCGGAGCAGGTCAATCCAGAGAGCCAGTAGAGTACCTATTAATAGTTAACCCGTCAATCTAAATCCGTACAGATTGTTGATATATGTGTAAATCCCATGAATAACCACCTCAGAAAATACTATGCAAGACAAGAGCGGGTTTCATGTATAGAAGGATAAAGTAAAGAGTTTATACACATACAGGGAATTTATGGGAAGGGGAAGGAGAAGGAGGGAAATAGACGTAGAAAGTCATGGAGCAGCCCAGAGTGGGACTGAAGTGCTTGTAACGCTTGTTGTAACCTCCATACATCTTTGAACTTCCGATCTCGCTGAGGCTTGTTTCCATTTTCTTGCTTCTACCCGAAAACTTGCCCTCTCGGCCTCTTATCTATAACCAGCTATGTTAACGTGTCCCAACTTTGCTCTCTCTTTTACCATTTTCTTTTCTTATGAAAGGTCGACTTCATCTTAGCTTCAGACAAGTACAACTCAAAAGAACGACATCATTTTAGTATAGTTAATCAAAATGCACATTTTATTTTTTTGCTACTGATGAACAGAAATAAAAGTTAAGAGCGTAGAACACCGATTCCCTCGCGATCCTTCGTGAGTAGAAGATGTAAGGGACCTGGAGGGGTTGCGTAATAAGTGAGGTCCGACGGATAGGAATGCGCCAAATCGGCAAGACGATCCGCACAACGGTTACCTTCGCAGCAAATGTGTCGGATATCAACAATCCAACCCCCTTTGAGGAGCTCCAAGCAATCAGTGACCAGAGTATGAAAAGGGTGTGAAGCACTAACTCCACTTCTAAGAAACTGCACGACAACCATAGCATTAAGTTCTACAATCAAAAGGCTAGCATTAGTCGTTTTCGCCAAGAGCAACCCTTGGCAAAGTCCCCATAATTTCACATCCAGGCTCCCTGAGATGCCAATGTTTAGCAGAAAACCTGCCACCCACATGCCCGTGGAATCCCGAAGCAAGCCACCAGCTGATGCATGGCCATCTGTAGGTCGTTTGGAGCCATCGGTATTTAGTAAAAGAATTCCAGCGAGGGGCGGACGCCAGAAGATCAAGTGACCAAAATGGTTCCTGGTCGGTTCTAAACAAGGTGGAGTCACCGAACAATCAGTGGCCAAAGAGATGGCGGACTGCAGGATGTCGTCTACTCGTGGGCGAATACCATTAAACAAGAAGTTGTTTCGGGCTTTCCAAACACTCCATAAGGTAGCAATAAACAAGGGGCCAAATGCACATTTTATTCTATAAACCAAAAACTACACCATTCTAGTTAGTTATACTAAAAATGATACTCCCTCCTATCCAAAATAAGTGTCGTTTTAGAGAAATGCACACTTATTAAGAAAGTTAGTGAAATATTTGATATACCCTTATTAATTG
>JAOSBK010046967.1:0-18550 GCA_027568895.1 Erythroxylum shatona | reverse complement strand
ACTATTATTCCCTAGCTAGACTTAGAGGGCTAGCTGAACCTCCCTACAATCACCAATCACAATATCATAACCGAATGCCCCTCATTCTCCCCCTAACAACCTTATATTCCCTCCTCTAACTAACTCCCACACTCACATGACTCATCTCTCCCTCCCATTCCCCACTTTACCCTCAAAACCCCACACTGCCGAATTTTCTAGATTTTAGATTCCCAACATTAACCAAAGCAAAGCATAAGATTGTGACAGATAAATTACAACTGGAGAAATACTAAAACCAGCAAGCAACTAGACTCAAATTAGAAGTTGGAAGTTTTAACCTTAGGGAAGCACACTTGAGTTCGTTGCTGACAATAGCTGATTACTATTAACTGAGCAAAAAATGAAGGTATACTTACTAGAAACTCAACAACACAAATGTCCAAACTAATTTACTTGTGAGCAAAGGAAGAATCAATGACATCTGAATAATAAATTGAAATCAGCCAACCAATGAAGTTAGGCTTTTGATTCAATTGTATGTGAGCATACAAGAAAGGAATGATACAATATCCTAGGAAATAATTATAGAGAAAAAGATATTGACTTTCAGAGTTAGATCCCTCTTATGGCTCTGACAATAACCATCTTTTGAGAACAAATAGACACAAACAGGTTCAATTAGGTGTTTGTGCCACAATTATATGTCCTTTCGTGATGTCTTCAAGGCACTATTATCTACAGCAGTGAGTTCTTTGATGCATAACAGAAACATTGGAACAAGTAAAATTATTAAGACTGTTTTTGTAACAATTTATGTTAGATAAAGCTCCACATTAGTGATCTACAAAACCTTCAAATAGTACAAACAGTTTTGATTACAGTATATTATCTGTCGAATAATATCAAAAGATCAGGAAAGATCATTATGTAAAAATTGTGGCAAGAAAGAAATAGATCTAGTTACCATCAGCATACGGATTTTCATTAAAATCTTGATCTTGTGAATCAATATTCTCAGAGAAAGAATTCACATCCACCCCATCAATATCTTGTAAGCCTAAAGCAAATGCAGCAGCCCTACTTCTTCCCATCTCCAGTACTACTCTTGCAGCCGCATGAAGTACTGGCCTAGAGAAACTGCGAAAAGAACTCTCCAACCTGAAATAAACAGTAACTGACACATCAGAAACTCAAAATGAAAGGAGAAGGATAAGAGAAAAAGCAAGAGAGATGGAGGATGGTTAACATAAGGAAAGAAACTAGATCAACCTTCTCATTACAAGTTTAATTAAAGGCTGTGGTCTCCTTGTCTTTTGAGATTTTTCTTTGGAAGCCTTTGACAAATCATTGGAGTCAACACTTGATCCCTTAGACACAACGGATGGTGCTTCAGGCAATTTCAGAATCTCCCTAGTTAAACGGTACCAACCAGCAGCCCGCTCTTCAGTCCTATAATATGCAATAACATGGGTAAACATCTGTTAAAGAATTATTAAGAACTATTAAAAACAATATCACAAAGCAGTATACCACGCATGAAAATCTATCCTAAACTAATCAACAATGAGAACATTAAGGAGTGAGAAAATTGCATAAGATAGAAAAAGTACCTCTCAATATTATCAGGTTTCCCCAGCACACATAAAATTGCTTCAAAACAGACTCTTTCACTAGGATCTAAAAGGAGTTGATAGAGGACAGAATTGAACTGAGACTTAATGTCAGGTCTCTCTGCAGTCATCGATATCAAGAAGAATCAAGAAAGTTGTACATTTAACATGTGTCCAAGTATAAAAAATAATATATACATGTGAGTATGTGTGTGTGTGTCTATTGGCAGGTATATCTGAATTTAAAGGGTAGAAAACAAGAATTCACCATCCAGTGCACGGGCTCTAGATATTGAGTAGCATAACCTTGCCAGTGAAACTCTAGCAAGCACATCATGCAAATGGAGAACATCCTGCAGAGCCCCTGATGGATAACAGCAGTAACCAGGAGTTAGTAATCTAAAAGGTATATCACAACTAAACCTCTCTTAAAGCATCAGAACAAAGCATAAACAGAGATAGAAGTACAGATTTTTTCTTTTCTTGCGCATCACATACATTGATCTTCTCTGTTTATCTCATTTACATTCCTGCCTTACTTTAGTACAAGTTTTCACATAGTTGGCTATATTATCATGCCTTCTAGCTCAAATCTTTGCAGTGTCAATCACTACACAAAATGATTTTGTTTTGGTTAACGAACTTGGTCTTTTTTAATAGTCAGTAGTAATCCATCCTCAAAATGGAGTTATGTTTTATCCCAAGAACTTTTTCTGGTCTAAAGATTAAAAAATGTAAAAAGTTGTTGAGTCAATCCATAAATACCAAATTAATCTCATAAATTATACAGACTTCAAAAACAAAGTATAATAAACTTTACTTAAATTGTCTACTACATTATCTTGACCTGAGAACTATACATTCTATTATCTACAGTTTGTAACTGTTAACACTGACCAAGCTGGACCTAAACCAAGTTAAAAGGAGGTTTCAAAATTGTCCATAACTTGCATGTGAAGTTAGCTCCTCATCTAATCAATAGTCATAGTAGAGCTTTATTTGCAAACTTTAAACTTCAATGTTCTTTCTTGTAGATTAAACAAACAAGGGAAGTCAGATGCTCCAAATCTTTGTAACATTTTAAGATATTAATTTATCATACACCAATAGCCACCAATTTAACTTGACTTCAATGGATCTTGCCCTGCAGTTAACATGAGAATAATTGATTATTATTGAAAAGGTACCTCTAGAGACGAGAAAGAGAGAGAGAGAGAGAGAGAGAGAGAGAGTAAAGAACAAGAAAGATCAAGAATGCTACCTCCAGGGATCACAAGCTTCGCTGCAGAAAGATACAAGAGAAATTAATCAGAACGGCCTAATTTAGTTTGGAGATCACTATTAGAACATGGAGTTTGTTATGTCACATGCAATTAAACAGTATTGTGTCAAATTATGGACAACTCACTCAATGCCATTGCAACTGCATAGGGGTCTTTGGTTGCCAACTCTGCAAGAATTTCTAAAGCATGCCTCACAGCAACAGGATCGGTAAACGAAACCCTTCAAAAAGATTATGACTGCCTCAATTTGGCATAAGTAACAGAAACATCCATGACAACATGCAGTTCATAGTTTATGAGACACAAGAATAGAGAAAGGATAAGGTAATGAAGAACAAAATTGAAACAAGCCACAAGTTATGAAGCATGAATCATAGAACCCAACACGCGTCAAACACAACTGTTCCTTGCTGCCATGCAAAAAGAAATGCCTAAGACAGGGTACTTTATCTGTCCTCTTAATGTACCTAAAGCAATGGCACCAATATGGCATTTCCGTATTACACAGTACAATGAATAACAACACAGACTAAGTTTCTAAAATTTTCTAAACTTTGTTCCTAACTCGTCGGAGTCTGATGCATTAATCCTTTCTCATCATAAAATTTACACATCTTGAAAGCAATCTATCTCGTACATCCAGTGAACTGTACCATCTACTTATCAGTGAGATGAGATGTTCAGAATGTAAACTTCTTTGTTCAATCCAAGTCACTGTTTACTGACCTCAAACTCTTTTTTGTCTCTTGTAAATGACAAAGTTCGCTTCACTTACTGTTCCTGTTGGTGCCACCCTCATAATAAGATGTTGTCATTGATCTAATATTACAAATATGCAGACACTCATTGTTGGAAACTATTTCTTTAGGAATCATTTTACACCTAATAAGACAATTTTGCATACTTTCCCTAAATTTATTCCAGTCCTAGTCCAAACCATATTATCAGCTTAACAACTGCAAAACTCAAAAGTTTGTAAGTGGCCTTGTTCATTCCCAACATGCAACTTTCACACATCCTTGTCACAGTCTATAACGTGAGAGTTTGCACAGTCCAAGATATATCTAAACAAAAATTAACACCAACCTGCAAAACTCAGACAAGTTAAAGGAGTTGTCTGAAGAACTTACCCTTGTACAGCACGATGAAGAAATGCAGGATTTCCAGGATCAAGAGGAAGTCTTCTCAATGCACTTAGTGCAACATATTGGAGGTTGCCGTGGATGATGGACTGAAAAATGATTTTTTTTGGATAAATAAAGCACAAAACAGAACAAAAGACCATTTTACCCATAATTGCAATACAAGCAATATCAATTATGCTTTCACAGAGGCAGAGAGGAATTTAAACATTTATTAGATATAAATAACACAAAAAAAAGAAAATCTGCCAGTAAATTGAGGGGCAATTGACAACATTGAAAGAAAGTATGAGCTGACTTTCTCAAAACAATCCCAAGGGGGTTGAAAGAAATATTAATTATATTATCAAATAAAAGAAATCAATACAGCCACGTGGTGACCCTCTCGTTTTAGAAACAGAAATTCCAAAATGGACGTCCTCAAGTTTGAAAAGGACAAATGTTTGGATAGGGTTATTGTATGGATAGCAAAGCACACTTTACTATATACTTCCAATTGGTCATAATATAAGCATAGACTTATTGGAAATATTGGTATTAAACACAAGAAAGGTCACAGATAATCTTCGCACTTGCATATATGACACGGCACAACAGGGGTGAAGGTTCCATTCTCATAACCATATAATGGAAAGTTTACCTCCTTATCACCACCTTTTGTCCCAAACATGCCTTTCTTTCGCTTTTGTGGGGCATCAGCAACCTGTCAATCAATATGTATTCTATGGAATAATTTCAAACATAATCAAATTATGTAATGAAAAATGACAAGTTGCAAAAATCTTCATGAAAACCGGATAGATAATCAAATGTTCTGTGCAATAAATCAACCAAACAAATTGCTGAGATTCAATAAATAATAAAAAGCAAGGGTAATTATTAGATGTAAATTGACGACTTTCAAAATTACAGTTAGGAGTGTAGATCAAAATATTAACAACTTTGCATCAATTTTCAATTTCACCATTTAATCATTTGCAGTGTATCAGATGAAAGTGGATAAAAATCCTGAGCTTCAGAGGGACCAAAGACTGGCATTCTACATCTGCCGACAGAAAGAAACTTAGAGACCATAGTGCTCTAAAGCAACAATTTCGATGGAAAACCACATACATATAATGAAAGCAATAAAAGAAATCATGAAGGAGATGAAAATTTAAAGAAAAAAAGAAGCAAATATTTCCATCTGGGAGGCTATATGATAAAAAATCACAAAGCCACCTGATATTCTGTCCAATCATCACCACTTAGTCAAAGTGGGGGAGATCCAAGAGGAATAAAGTATAACACTCTAAGGACGGAAAGAAGAAAGGATAATGCAGTATTATTCTACAATGTTGATAGCAATACCTTATCAAGAATGCCAAATATGATCTCATACAATCTGGATATAATATCAGTGCTGTTTGAAGGAGCATAAGTAAGAGCCTTCAAAGCTTGCAATCTCCGTGCATGGACTTCAGGATAAAAGACAATTCAGTCACAAACCACCATAAGTGCCTTACAAGTTACAAGAACAATATAAGAGAAACAAACTACATGCAGTGGCCAATATACAAAAATGACCGGTGCTGCCAAAAGTTGCAAGATGAAAGGAACTAATTCGGGAACCAGAAAGGGTCTAATCTGAGGCAGCAAGCTTACTAAAATTAACACATCACCAATTAAAACACAAGTAGCTATATTTACAACCTCATCAAACATGGGAAAAATCAGAAATCAATCAAATGATTTCTTCATATGGATATTGAATAACAGCACCTATGAGGGACGCCCAAGATAATAGGCAGCTGGTACTAAAAATTCAAACAAATGGAAACAAGAATGAAAAAGAACACTTTACATTCAATCTCGTCATTTGAAGCCTCCTGACATAGTTGGTCTACTATACGTGGTACAACATCAGCTCTTGTCACCCCTCCAACAGCATCAATGTCAGCCAGGGCATCCCAGTTAGGAGTGGGAATTCCACCACCTGGACTTAAACCTTGAGCACCAGTGTCTGATAAGATTCTGGCCAAATAATAATAAACATAGCGCAGAATAGTCCGATCTTCACATTGCTGACTAAGCTGTGAAATAACAGGGGGAACATATGAACTAGTCCATAAGTCTAACTTTTTTTTTTTTTGTCTGAGACATTTTCAAACAGGAATTTGGAACATAAGTTCCCAAGTCTAACCTGTCTAATTTATAGCAGGACATAAATATTAATTTACTTGTTCTTGGAGAACCAAAGATAAAAGCAAAAGGAAAGGTAAGCGAGATGAAGCTGTTAAGACATAAATGGGAAAGAGAGCAGAAACAGAACATACCATGAGAAGGGATGGGGCCAAAGAGGGGTCAACCGAATTGTACACCGCAAGTTTGGGAAACACATGATGTATTAATTGCTTCTGAGAGCTTTTCTGTTCCACAAAACATTTTAAAAAAAAACAAAATCATTTTTCCAGTCAATTCAAAAAATTTTGCAGGTTTAGAAAAGTGGAAGCAGTAAGAAAGACCTGATCGGAGGTAGCAGCTAGTTCGTGGATGCTTCTTGCAAGTTGAGAGTAAGAAACCGGCTAAAGAAGCCAAAGAATTTCAAATTAAGTAAGTTTGCAACAGAGAATGTTTAACAAGCGAATGTATAAGGAAAATGTTTGCTAAAAGATATAGCAAAAAGGACCCCAACCTTCTTGTTCTGCTTCTGAGGCATGGTGATGATGTTAGTCCTTACAGGATTGAGGGCCGCCTTAGCCGCAGAAATAGTGTCGTTTTGGATCTGAGTAAATGTCATCCCTCTTTTGGACTTCTTCTCTCCGAACGACGACGACTTCCCTCCCAAAACCGACTGCTGCGACGAAGGAGTAGTGCTGGTAGTAGCAGATGGAGTCGCCGTGGATCCGGACTGAGTTGAACCGGGATCCGCCGTAATCAGATCCATCAACGTGGTGCCCGAAGAATCCTACAACAACCAAACACCAAACATCTCACGCATCACCATTGATTAATTATAGATTTAAAACCAAAAAGAAAAACAGAAACGTATTTGATTCAGGTCACGATTACCGCCATCAATTGGGCCGGCGTCCGAACAAGTTGAAGAATTACAAGAAGAGTCTCTTTGTCTTGTCGCCGAAGAGGAACTACTCTTCCCCGCTAGTCTGCCAGCAGTAAGAGTTACTTTTGAATATTATATTGAGTGTTTAGTTTATGAATTTAATGAGTCCAGTGCATTTTTATTGACATTAATAAATTCAGGCCCAACTAGAAAAGAGCCCATGATCATATAACTTTAGGCCCAATATCGTTTTGGTCTATTTTATTGTATTTTACATAGTACAGTACAGTACCCGATTCTTTAATCAGAATGAGGTTCCAATCCTCTACGTATCTAAACGATTCTCTTTTGTTCTCGTGCGACGTGATGCGATTGGTCTCAAACAAAGGCGATGCCATGAAGTTGAAAAGTATAACGTACTTTATTCCGCGGGCATAAAGGGTCTCAAACAAAAGTAGCACAAAAATTGAAGTAATTAGAAGCAAAAAAACCAACTAACAATGCTGTAAACAATAGCCTGAAGTGATCATCAACATAACATGCAACAAAATGTTGAAGATTTTGCAACTGCATCTCCTTTATGTCGTCAGTCATCTCATCATCCTTTTCATGGCTTGTTCCTGTTCATCATCGCAATCCAGCGATTTGGATGTGTTATTGAAGCTTAAATCCTCCTTCCTAGGACCAAAGGGCTCTGGACTCTACGACTGGCAACCCTCTTCCCCCTCCTCTCCCTCGGCTCACTGCTCCTTCTCTGGAGTCACTTGTGATCATGACCTGCGTGTGGTCTCTCTCAATGTTTCTTTTCAGCCTTTAATTGGCGTGGTTCCTCCTGAAATCGGGCTGTTGAACAAGCTCATAAATCTCACCATCGCTGCCAATAATCTTAGTGGCACGCTTCCTCCGGAAATTGCCAACCTCACTTCTCTTACTCTCCTCAACATCTCCAACAATATGTTCGTAGGTAGCTTCAATATCAATCCTAGCACCACTGTGATTCAAGTAGACGTTTTCAACAACAACCTGTCAGGACCACTACCTCCACAGCTTGCGAACCTGAAACATCTTAAGCATCTCGATCTGGGTGGCAACTATTTTGCAGGTAACATTCCAGAGTCATACTCCGAATTGCAAAATTTAGAGTATTTAGGCCTGAATGGCAATCAACTTTCCGGGAAAATCCCGGCCAGGTTGTCTCTCTTGAAGAAGCTTAAACATATGTTCCTTGGCTACTTCAACTTGTTCAGTGGAGGTGTCCCGCCAGAATTTGGGTCTTTAACCTCGATTGTAGTTCTGGACATGGCAAGCTGCAACCTGTCTGGTGAAATTCCTGCCAGCCTTGGCAATTTAAAGCATCTCCGTGTATTGTACCTTCAATTCAATCGACTCACAGGTGCTATACCGCCTAAACTCTCTGGGCTAGTTAGCTTGATACAACTTGACCTGTCCTTCAATGAACTCTCTGGAGTTATACCAAGTAGCTTCTCTGGATTAAAGAACATTAGACTACTGAATCTATTCAAGAACAAGTTGCAGGGTCCAATACCCAAGTTCATTGCTGATGGTTGGAGCAACCTGGAAGTCTTTCAGATATGGGGAAATAACTTCACGTTTGAGCTCCCAGAAAACCTTGGCCGGAGTAGCAATCTCACAGTTGTCGACGTTTCGTTCAACCTCCTGACAGGACTGCTTCCTCGGGATCTCTGCAAGATGGGGAAGTTGAAGACTTTGATTCTTATGAGTAATTCCTTCTCTGGAGCACTTCCTGACGAATTTGGTGAGTGCAAGTCCCTAAACAAAATCCGAATTCATAACAACCACTTTAACGGAATAATCCCGTCTGGGATATTTAATTTGCCTTTGGTGACTATCATGGAGCTTTCCGAGAATAACTTCTCCGGCGAGCTTCCGACGAAGATGTCTGGAGATGCACTTGCCTTGTTAACATTGTCAGGAAATAATATCACAGGACAAATACCTCCAGCAATAGCTATGCTGCATAATTTGGAGGGGTTATTGCTTGACAGGAACAAATTCAATGGCCAAATTCCTGCACAAATATTCCAAATGAAGTTCCTCTCAATACTGAACATTAGTGCCAACAATCTCAGCGGTGAAATCACACCTTCCATTTCTAACTGCACTTCGATGACATCAATCGATTTGAGCGGAAATGACCTTAAAGGAGAGATTCCAAAACAGATGTCTAACTTGGGGTTGTTAAGCATTCTGAATATATCTCATAACAAATTTACAGGTCAAATACCAGCTGACTTCGGCGACATGAAGAGCCTCACAACTCTTGATCTCTCTTACAATAATCTGTCCGGTACAGTTCCAAGTGGAGGCCAACTTGTGTTGTTCGACGACAGTTCATTCGCGGGAAACCCCTATCTCTGTCTTCCACAAAATACCTCCTGCTCATCTCCGCATAACCAAACTGAAGCCTCGGGTCATGCCTGCACTATGGTCCATCTCAGTGTCTGGGAGCTGTTTATAATCACGATTATAGCATCATATCAAATAATCCAAAAATAGTCATTTGCTTCATTTTTAAATTGTAGGGTGATTGTGACTAATGATAAGTTCCAAATGATATCATAAGGTCGTGCCGGAAAAGTGCCTCAGTCTCTTTCTCTTCTTCTTCTTGTATTCTTATCTCTTTAGCGAAGGTTATAATTAAGAACTATTGGCAAATTCATATAAAAAGATTTGATCTTTTTAAAGAGTTGATTAAGAACTATTGGCAAATTCAAGGAAATGCTGATGTAGTAGCCCCACAAAATCCAAATCACCAGAAAACAGAGCCAAATACGTACAATAACTGCTATGCACTAACCGTATACCCTATATATACGTATTGTTTACTCTTAACTAACAGTAACAGACACGCACCCACTTTTGCAAATCAGTGTTTACTTGTTCCTAAGTAGGTCAACAAATCCCATTTTATTACATTTACATTCCATTCTTTGTATTCAGTTATTATTAGTGCATATTCTTTGTTTATTTCTGATGTTAGCTATTATTATTACAACGTAAAAATACAAAGTCTACAACCGGAGACACGACGACATACTCTGCCTTTTGCCTTGGTCTTATGGAATTTATTCTTTGGGCTCTTGAAAGAGACAATCTTTGTCATTGGTTTTTGCTCTTTTGACTTCTCCAATTCTCTGCCCTTCCAAGAACTCTCTTCATTTTTTCTTTTGAGGACTTTTACTTTCTCATGAACTCTCTTCATTTTTTCTTTTCAGGACTTTTACTTTCTCATTCCAACCATATCCCAAAAAAGTCGAGCCCTTTCTCTTGATCCAGGTTTGCTTTTTTTCTTTTTCATTCCCCATGAATTTTGCTTTCATGGGTTTTCATTATTTTCTGGTTTATGATGATTATTTGATGGAAGGAAGACTAGTTTTTTATTTGGATTGTTTAGTACTTTGTCTTCTTTAAATAGTTGGATTTGCCGCTTCTGGTTTTATTGGATTTCTGAGAAGTAAGAGAAAAGTTTTCTGATTTGCGTTTATAGGATTATGAAGATCACCCAACTCCCATCAACTTTTGTTCTTTCCTTTGATTGCTTAGAATTTAGTTGGAGTAGCAAACTATGTGAATTATAGGACGCGTTTTAGGAATGGGTTCAAAGAATCGATAGTTTCACGGGTTCATTGTGCTTTTTTTTTTCAGAGCAGCTTCTTGTGTTGATTGGCTGACAAATAGTTCTTCATCGTTATAGCAGGATCAGTAGAAATTTCTGATTCTAGATGTATGACTGTCGGAGATAACTCTTTGTTGCTGGAGATATATCAAAAAAGAGTGGTGAGATGCTAGTTATATTTGGACTAGCTTTAATTCGAGCAATTTCGTTATTGTTGTGGAAGGAATGACTTCCCTTTTCGCATGCCTTAAGATAAACGGATCTATGATACCTGTTATTCCTGGGACATGGCGCATATATTCTCAAGTTTTCTTCTTTTGCTGATTAACTAGCCAAGTAGTTCTGGTAATATCTCCTTCATATATTTTTTTTCTGGTTTTCTCGGAAAGCTGTTTATTCTTCACTTGCCTGCAATTAGGAGGTTGATTTTAATAGGGACTTTCCTTATAAATTCTATATTAGCACCATCAAAATATGAATTGATTGGAAACTAAATGAAGAAGAATATGATGGTCTAAAGGGTTGTGAATATTATTTTGGTTTCAGGGGTTCCGGACTAAGATGCTGAAGATATAGTCAGAGTTAGGAGTTGGATTCTCAAGTGTGAAAATGTTAGAAGGTGGTCCCAAATTTCCTGCATTTATTGGCCTGAGCAAGTATGAAAACAAGTATCATGGTCTGTCTCAAATCCTTGCAGAGGGTTCGAACATGTCAATGGAAAGTTATGAGAGCAAGCCAATGAGAAGTGCAGAAGAATCTGTTGCTACTTATGTCAGCAGTGTTGGGTCGAATAGTTCTCACACTCACATGTTATATCGTGAAGCTTTAAGGGGTCCTTCTAATGAAAACTTTACTGATGGTCATAGTGGTAATAATAGAGGACGGACAAAAAATGCTCTGAGTGATGATGCACTAGCCAGTGCTTTAATGGATAGCAGTTATCCAACCAAGGGACTAACAGATTTTGACGAATGGACACTTGATTTGAGAATGCTGAAAATGGGGCCACCTTTTGCACAAGGAGCTTTTGGTAAACTTTATAGAGGTACTTACATTGGTGAGGATGTTGCTATCAAAATATTAGAGAGGCCTGAAAATGACCCTGAAAAGGCAAAATCGATGGAGCAGCAATTTCAACAGGAAGTAATGATGCTTGCAAGGTTGAATCATCCCAATATAGTTCGATTCATTGGTGCTTGCTGGAAACCTACTGTCTGGTGCATAGTAACAGAATATGCAAAGGGAGGTTCAATCCGGCAGTTTTTGAATAAAAGACAGAATGGTGATGTGCCATTGAGACTGGCAATCAAGCAGGCCTTGGATGTTGCGAGGGGAATGGCCTATATTCATGGACTTGGTTTGATTCATAGAGACCTGAAATCTGACAATCTCTTGATTTTTGGCGACAAGTCCATAAAGATTGCTGATTTTGGGTTTGCTAGAATTGAAGTGAAGACTGAGGGGATGACGCCAGAGACAGGGACATATCGCTGGATGGCACCGTAAGACTTCTTCACATTATTCATTTAGAAATCCCTTCATTTTACTCTTAGATTTCTTGTTTTTGGAACCTATATGGTAACGATTAATATCAACAGCTCAGTCACTTAATTACTCATAACGTCATGGCGTATGACTACCAGTAATGCCATGGCTTTACAGTCCTTTTTGGGTAATAATTGCATCGCATGCTGTGTGACTAAGATTCCCATGCATACCAACAGTAGCCCCTCTCTATGCACATATGATAAGTGCATCAAGTACTGGATGACTCAGGTTTCATGTGTACCAACAGTAGCTTCGTCCAAGCTAATCTGATATTTTTCCAGATGACAGGGGGACTTCACGATTGCACACTTCTGATTCCTTAATCAATTAAAGTTCAAATAGACCTTTTATTAGAGTGTGTTTGTTTATTATGCGCTGGACATAATCTAGATCTGGTACTACCCTCCGTCTTAGGGATAACTATTGCTGTCTTGATGTTATATAACAAGAAAGAAAAGTTGGTAATGAGAATCAAGAGTGCATAATTGAACCTATTATCCCTGAATCATTGTCTTCTATGTATGGATTCAAATGCCCTGCTGATGTTCCTTTCCATCTGGGTGATCCAATAAGTAACATACGTATGTATATACATACATATCTGATTGTTGTGACCCCCATCTGATTATGCTGTTTTATTGGTTGAAGTTATCAAAATTCCTCCTGAATATGTGAGATTGTTGAACATAATCATTTTGGGCAGGGAGATGATCCAGCACAGGCCATACACGCAGAAAGTAGATGTGTATAGCTTTGGGATAGTATTGTGGGAACTGGTGACTGGAATGCTTCCATTTCCTAACATGACGGCGGTGCAGGCAGCTTTTGCAGTGGTGAATAAAGGTACCCGCCCAACCATTCCAAATGACTGCTTACCGGTTCTTGGCGTGATAATGAGTCGCTGTTGGGATGCCAACCCTGAGCTCAGACCACCCTTTGCAGAGGTTGTGAAGGTGCTTGAGTATGCTGAAACTGAGATCATGACCACCATCCGCAAGGCTCGTTTCAGATGTTGCGTGGCCGTGCCTATGACATTGGACTAATTAAGTTTTGCTCCTTTTTTCTAAGAAAAGAAGAACTCGTATAGCGATTAATAATAAAGATCACTTAGGACATATGAAGTTAAGGATATATAGGGAAAGAGAGAGATTTGGAAAAGAGGCATGATATGTCCAAATTTTCATTAAGCATCCTGTAATTTAGCAGTTTTGATCAATTTTCAGTGTCAAGGCATGGAAAGAAGAGAATCATACGCTTCTGCTTAATCCTTCCCCAGTTCTGTTGATTGCTTCTTTGGCTATATATATATTCCGTTGATTGCTTATATATATATATAGACATATACATATATATGTTAAAAAAAACAAAGATAATTTTATTAATAAAAGTACTCGAATACAAAACTCAAAACATCAAAGGTAAACAAAAACCAGAAGACAGAAGAACAAAATTTAAACAAATTTCACCTAGACTCACTTCTTTCTCTTAGGACTCACTTTTCTCTCTTCATTTGGTGGTACAACAACAAATGGTGCTGTACTGCTATTGCCTATTTATAAGCATGCATCACCGACTCTTGCAAGAAAATTCTAGATTTTTAAGTTGCTCACTTGCATGATTTTTTCATATATTTTCAGTTTTTTTTACAAATTTAGAGTTTTCTTAAATTTAAAGTTTTCTCCAAATCTCTAAAATTAGTTGGTGATTTCTAACTATATATATATATATATGGAGTTAGGATTTATACGGTAAATAGCTGATAAACTCTTTTTTTACTGATTAAACTATTTTAGTGAAATGTTTGGTTATTATCCAGTTAAGTTGGCTGAATCAACTCAAGCGGATCATTTTAGGTAGAGAAGCGTTTTTACCCAATCAGCTGAATATTTTTTTAATGTCGAATTTGCCCTCTTCACTGCCCTCTCATTTCTTCGCTCTTTCCTTGCATCGCTTACATCCACCAGATCACCCCCGCTTCCGTCAGACAGACTCCGAGGCCACGTATAGCAATCCAACTTTAATCCTTAGCGCTTATCCTTTTTCCTGCAAATTTTGGTTAGATATGGCATTTAACTTGTCTCCGCCTGAACTCAAATCCATCTCTTTCTTGGATCATACCAAGTCCAACTACAAACTCCTCAAGCATCCAAGTTTTTTCTCTTTTCACCTTGAGTTTTCTTCGTATTTCTGTTTGATTTGGTGGGGGATATAGGAAGGGAACTTTAATTGAGACGGAGAAAGGTTCGTAACTGAAGCTGACTGTACGTTAGTTGCCTACTTTCCCCTTTTCATCAAGGAGACTGATTTCTAGCGACTACCCTTTTGTTTCTTTTGTGTGAAAAAAGCTGCTTTTAAAGAAATTGGAGCGAGAAATTGTTTCTATTATGCTGACCTTGGACATAGTGGCTGAGAATCCAGACAAATTCAGAGTCATAGCCCTTGCAGCTGCTTCAAATGTGACTCTTCTTGCTGATCAGGTGATCAGCCGGTTCCATAACTAAATAACAGTTGCTGTATCTGTTTTTCCTTTCTTTTCTTTTCTTTTTTCCCTTCCTTTGAGTGGCACAATCTATGCTTGCAAATAGTGTGATCCTATCTTTATTTGACTATTAAACTCAAAGTGCTATGTGGTCACAGAAAAAGTGCTGATGGAATCTGGGTAAAACCAAATTAAGCTTAGGTTCTGCATCATGCAGGTGAAGACTTTCAAACCTCAGCTTGTTGTCGTTAGGAACGAGTCATTAGTTGATGAACTCAAAGAAGCTTTGGGTAATCTTGAAGAAAAGCCTGAGATTGTTCCTGGGGAGCAAAGAATTATCGAGGTAGACTACCAACTAATTTCCTGATATTTTAATGAATCTTTTCAAACTTTAATTTTGTGCAATTTATTTAGGTTGCCCGCCATCCAGATACTGCCAGTGTAGTCACAGGCATAGTTGGTTGTGCAGGCTTAAAGGTAAGTAAAGATATTCTTTTAATCAACTTTTTACATTTCCTCTTCTATTATAGGATCCTCATCACATTTTAGCTTTGTTGGATAGCATCAAGTGAGAGGGATAGTGTATTATGATATCCTTGGATTCAGTTACAGTCAAAAGTGAGTATGAGTGCTTTCAAGCATCCACGTAAGTTACATTTAGTTGCTTCTACCTTTTGTTTTGGGGCTGTTTCAAAAGTCCTAGTGCAAAAGGTGATTAGCTGTTTCTTACAGCATTCGCTTGTCTCATGTGATTGTAGGGAACGCTTTTTTGATACTCTATTGGTTGCTGCACAGAGCATGTCAGTTATGGTTTTTAGCATTGATGAAAACACGAACAAGGTTGTGGTTTGTGCTATTGAATTTTTAATATGGGCAGCACTTACAAGAATTGGACTTGGGTCAACTATTGTTCAAATAACTAGAACTAGTTGTTTGGATAGTTGACCCTTACCACTTATAAACCTTTTAATATTTTAATGTTTAGTCAATATGGGATACTCTAACACTCCCTCTCAAGTACAACTGGGAGTGGACATCCAGCTGTTACTTGAAATATACGCAGTGGTAACCGGACCGAGCCGCTGGGACTGGACATCCAGACAGACAATCGAAAAATTAATAATTCGTACCAAACTTGTTCTGATACTATATTGAATTTTTAATATGAGCAGAGTATAGAGTCCACTTATAAGAATTGGGCTTGAGTCAACCATTGTCCAAATAACTAGAACTAGTTGTTTGGATAGTTCACCTTTATCACTTATAAACCCTTTAATATTTTCATGTTTAGTCAATATGGGATACTCTAACATGTGCGGGAGTGGCTGAGAATTTGAAACAAGGCAAACAGTTTGAGGTCTCTGAATGGTTGACTTACTGCTTTAGACCCTCTTAAAGGGAAGTGTGGCAAAGGAAAAGGAGGCCTTGCGACAGGCCAGGTCTATATTTTTCTCCTGTTTATTGTAGAAGTGTTGGAAATGGATTCATATCTTATTCATAAAGTGAGTCAAGCCAATCTTTCCTTTTACTTGGTTAAAAGTTTAGCTCAGACGTTTCAGATTTTATATATATTTGATATGGGCAAATTTTTTTTGGCAAGGATTAGAGTTGCAGTTGAGTCGAGCCTCTCATGACCCGAGTATCAAGTCTCTTAAGACCCTAGTTTAGTGAGAGTGTATTTGGTAATGTGTCTGTGTTTTGAGTTTATCAAGCATATGTTTGCTAGCCAGTGTTTTGGTGTGTAAAAAGTTTTTGCACTGGATCTAAGTCTACTTTACCCAACCTAACGTACCATTCGCATATTGGTTGGCTTGGTCTTTACCTATGAAGAGATCTGCATAAATGTTACTTCCTGGAATAACTTAGAACTAGATTTTCACGTAATCACATCTATGTTCCTATGACATGTTCCTTCTGCAATAACTTGAACTATATATTCACGTCTATGTTCCTATTATTTTTCCAGACTTTGGTAGTCCATGTGCTTCTAAGTAGTAATATATTTACATGATGGATATGCAATTTCAGGGAATGGATGCAGCTCAAGTTGACGAGGCCATGGCACTGGAAACGAAATTTGTACAGATGAAGTTGTGAGTGTTTTAGGTGATATAACACTCTTGTTGCTTCCCAGTATTGCTTTGGCAGAAAACAAATATAGAACATGCAATCAATTTGATGTAGACATACAGCTTAAATTTACAAAAAAACAAAAAGGCAAATGGTTCTGTATTTTGTTACTGTAGCAAATATATTCATTATATTCACAAGATTAGTAATATATTGGAATCTCTTGGCTATTGTGATGGATTTGATCATATGAGTTGTGATTAAAAAATGAAAGCATTATTTTTATTATTTAATACATTAAGCATTTAACTTTTGAGTACTGACTTGCAATTGAATCCTGAGATTAGCTCTGGAAAAGCACTATTAAAAGGGAACTTGGTTCCCAAATTTTTACATTGAAAGCTAATAAAATGATATAACTTCCTGACATTTGATTTTGCTTGAAGGGGTTTTAAATGTCGGCCAACAATTTCTAAGTATAATGAATTTGTTAAATATAATGGATGATGAAATTTTTATTTCGTTAATGATTAATTGCATAAAAGTATAGACTTTGTTTGTAATTTAAGAAATTTTATTCATACCATGATGTTTATAATTCTCAGTTTTTTTCTAGCTTTTAGTTTTTTAAATTTTTTTAAGACTTTTAAAAAACAATAATAAACGTAGATTAATTAAATGTTATTAAGATAATAATTAAGTTTATCTTTTTAATTTAATTTAAACAAATTAAATAATAATTTAAGGTAATTATAATAAATTATTAGTTTATAATTAGATTTAGTTAATTAATTTCTGATTTAAGAAATAGGTTAAATTATGATATATATATATATATTATTATTATTATTATTATTATTATTATTATATGTTATATGTTTTTATTAGAGTTATAAAATTAATTTTTGTAAAATTTAATATTTAAATTTAAATTATTATAAGAATATTAAACGAAATACTAAGATATATAATATTTATATATTTATAATTTTTTTAAAGTTATGTTCATATAAGTCATTTTACATATAAACAACTAATACTAAATAACTAATTTTATCAAATATAAAATAATAAAAAATTAATATAATTAACTGATCAATTATCAACTAAGAGTGAATATAATCATCACGCCAAAATAAAAGTCGCCAGCGTATCTTCCGGTATTTTCTAGTGAGCTGCACCGAAACCCCCAAGTAACTTATGCTCCACCTAGTTTATACTTTCTCCCTAAGTACAATTCCCCAGCGTAACTTCCGGGTATTTTCTAGTGAGCTGCACCGAAAACCCCCCAAATAACTTATGCTATGGACCTATGGCACGCCAATGACTTCTATCCTTTCTTTATCTACTTAAAATCTTGTTTGCCAATGACAAGGCAACACCTATGAAAAAAAAAAAAAAGGCTATCTTCTGACACGCCAAAAATGCGATAAACGAAACTTCCAGGTACTTTCTACTTTTCTAGTCAGCTGCCCCCAAATGACATGTTTTAAAGCACACCAAACCAAACTCATCCCGTGTCTACTTCTGTTGTTTGCAACTTACTGTCCTTCACCCTCACCCACTTCTTTTTCAATTGATTCTTTCACTCCCATGGCCACCCTGTTGGTTTATGCCCTACAGTCAATCGTTTTAGTTGTAGTTTAGTGACAAATTACTTAAAGGCATTCTTTATCTTGTACATGTTTAGATGTATATGATAAAGTCCATGGGATAATTATACATTGCAAATGAA
>JAOSBK010046824.1:0-18578 GCA_027568895.1 Erythroxylum shatona | reverse complement strand
CAAAATAGTCAAAGCAAAACCATCAAAAATTACTTACAGAATTACTTACAGATACTAAAAACTCACTAGAAAAAATTCACTTACAAATGAGTTCATCTAAATCACTTAATAGAAGAGACCATCTAAACTACTTACAAAAGTTCCCTTATTGCTTATTGCCTCGAAGTCCCAACAATATCTAGAAATCGTCGCTCTATGTGTTCCTC
Source organism: Erythroxylum shatona (assembly GCA_027568895.1). Lineage (NCBI taxonomy): Eukaryota > Viridiplantae > Streptophyta > Magnoliopsida > Malpighiales > Erythroxylaceae > Erythroxylum > Erythroxylum shatona. The sequence goes on along the minus strand of JAOSBK010046824.1, from coordinate 18,372 downwards.
TATAACATTTAGTATAAACACATATCACTGTTGTGCATGGTTAAGAATTCATTAGCACACATTCATGTATACTAAATATGTATGATGCATGTTCATGACAAATTCCAGGTTCTTATCCTTAATCTTGACACATTATCAATCATGTGAAACCATACTTAATTGATCAATCCAGATTTATCTAATAACCAACTTTCGGGTCCACTTTGTTCAATTTTTTATATCAAGAAAGCAAGATAATTTCATAACACTTCCGTTTGTAAAATGTTCCTCCTATATCTTAAGGTTCTAATGATACTAAGTTTGTTCCATTTGGTTCTGTATACTGAAAGTTATGCCCAAAAGATTTCAGACTATTCTTAAGCTTTAATAGAATTCTTATCTCAACTTCAAATCAGATTCGAAAATTCTTAAAGGTAGAATTAGAATCTAATCTCCTCAGATAATCCATATTGTTATGAGTCTATTTTAATTTAAATCAATAATCATCTCATTTTGAGATCTACAGATCAAGATATAATCTAATTTTTGAAGTATGTTCAATAAAATCATCCCAATTATCATATTCTAGTATTCCTCAACATTTTCATCTTAAAATTCATCAATCAATCTGATTTATCTGGCTTTAATTTTTCATGGAGATGAAGAACAATGTTTTATGAGTCTCTTGGCTTAAGTCCCATGTCATTTGGATATCTAGAGAAGAAGCTATAGGTAAAAGAAGGAAAGATGTTCAGTGTGCAATAACTCTTAGGTGCACATCATGCACTAACCCAATTAAGAAAAATTGAGTCACGACTGTACAATATTTATGCACAGCCATGCACTCCACATTAATCCAGTCACATCCATGCATTCCAATCAAAAATATTCAAGGTCGTTCACCCTTCACGCATGACCGTGCACACCTATTCAAATCCAATCCCAGTTTTATCATTCAATCTTTCTTAATTGAATTCAGATGGATAAGATTTTTGGTGGAGAAATAAAGCAATATGTTTTGAATCCAATGTTTTAAGAATCAAATCATTTGGAGATTGGATGACAAAGTTATGACAAAAGAATCAAAGTAGTTTAGGTTTGTAAAAACCATCGGGCTCATGATCGTGACTTTACATAACTGTGAGTTGCCTATGTATCCAGTAGACTCACGATCGTGATGGCTCACAATTGTGAGTTCCAGCTTTCCAAAATTGATGCATAAATGCTTCTCTAACTTTGTTTCTTTTATCCTTAATCCATCCATAATTCATATTCTCTTTTTTTTGCGCCTATGCAACTTATCTAACACTAAAATAACTCAAAACTCAATAATCAAAATTTAAAAATCAAAATTCAAAACTGAATGTGTAATATGTGCTTTCTCTCTCTACTGCTACATTTGTTTCCATTAAAACCCATTCATCACAACCACTCAACTCAGCTGAACCTTTCTACTTCACTAAGTTTCTCTTTAAGCAATATGCAATCAGTATTACTCCTCCTATACCTTTCCACTATACCATATTATCACCTCATCTCATCATCACTTTCACCGAAACCACTCAACTTACATAACTCGTGCATATGTTTATTTTCCAACACTAATACATCATCAAGATCATTCACAGAACTTATAAACTTAAAACTTCACTTACCTTGTTTCTTCAACAAAATCCCAACTTTGATAGTGAAGACTAGGGTTTCGGTGTTGAATGAAGAACAAAGAAAAAATCGATGAACAACAAAGAGGTACAGTGTTTTTTCCTTACACAACTGTGATATCATGGTTTAATAATTCATTAACATATGACCCCATTGCATGTGAGCAATTTGTCATCCATACAAAGGTGCAACGTGCCATAATGCCATTCGCCTAATTTTTCCTAAAATCCCACAATTTCTAGAAAAATTCCTAAAATTTCCAAAAATTTTAAAATATTACTAATAATCTCCAAATAAATTTCCTACAATTTAATCACGTTTATAAAATCATTTTACCCAAAAAAAAAGTCAATACATGCATGTGCATTTATTTTGTATGTATCAAAAATACATATGCACATTTCAGTGAATATGCGATATGCAAAGCATATAATGCACTATAATTCCTCAATATTCTAACCCCTAACATGGGGTGTTACAATTCTTCCTTCCTTAAAAAAATTTCATCCTTGAAATTCATACCTGATCTGAATAGCTGCAGATACTAAGATTCCATGGTTTCTTCTAGTTCCCATATTGCTTCCTCAAGTCCATGGTGTTGCCAAAGTACTTTTACTAAAGGGATTTGCTTATTCCCAAGTTGCTTGACTTCTCGGGCTAATATATAAACTTGTCCTTATTCATAAGACAAATCCAGTTGCCCCTGAATTTCTCACACAAGAATCTTATGAGTCACATCAAACTAATATCTTCTTAACATAGAAATATGGAACACATCATATAGCTTGGTCAATTCTTCAGGAAGAGCCAACTGATAAGCAACTGGTCCGAATCTTTTGAGAACTTCATAAGGACCAATGTATTGTAGACTAAGTTTCCCCTTCTTACTAAATCCAAGCATCTTCTTTCACTGTGACACTTTCAAGAACACCTTATCGCCTACTTGATATTCAATGTCCCTCCTTTTTAAGTCAACATAAGATTTCTACCAATCACTAGCAGCTTTCAACCTTTGTTGAATAATCTAAATCTTTTCTTCAGTATCTTTCATAATGTCAGGCCTGATCATCTTACTTTCACTCAACTTAGTCTAACATACTAGATTTTTACACCTTTTACCATATAGAGCTTCATAAGGCACCATGCCAATGCTGGTCTAATTACTGTTGTTGTAAGCAAACTCTATCAGAGCTAAATGCTTGTCCCAACTTCTTGGAAACTCTAATGCACAACCCCAAAGCATATCTTATAATATTTTTATCACCTGTTTTGATTGTCCATCTATCTAGGGATAGAAAGTAGTACTAAACTTAAATTGAGTACCCAATGCCTTCTATAAACTTTTCCAGAATCTCAAAATAAATCGAGGATCACGATCAGAAATAATTGACAATGGTACTCTATGCAGTCTCACTATTTCATTAACATATTAATCTGTAAGCCTATCCAAAGAGTAATCAGGACGAACAGGTAGAAAATGAGCAAATTTAGTAAACTTATCCACAATTACCCATACAACATCATATTTCCTTTGAGTGTGGGGAAGTCCAGTAGCAAAGTCCATGGTAATGTTATCCCACTTCTATTGAGGAGTAGAAATAGGATGTAACAAACTAGATGGAACCTAGTGCTTAGCTTTAACCTACTAACACGTCAGATATTTAGCTACAAAATCCACAACATCCAGTTTCATCCCTAACCACCAGTAATGCTGCTTCAGATCCTGATACATCTTGTTTCTACCAGGATGCATAGTAAATACTGTATTATGAGCCTTAGATAATAACTTTTCCTTCGGTTCATCGTTAGCTGGCACACATAACTGATTTTTATAATACCATTTACCATCTCCTTTCACAGAAAAATCAGATTGTTTACCTTCTTGAGAAGCCAAGATAAGTTGTTGTAACTTATCATCAGTTCTTTGAGCATCATAAATCTCTTGTATCAAAGTAAGCCTTACTTTCAATTGAGCTATCAAAGCTCCGTCAGACATCAGTTTCCATTCACTCTACTTATGTGATAATGTTGAAATGGTCTTCCAACTCAAGGGCTACAACATTAGCTTTACCCAGATGATAATCCATAATACAATCATAGTCCTTAAACAGTTCCAACCAACGTCGTTGTCTCAAATTAAGTTCTTTCTAGGTAAGCAAATATTTCAGACTTTTATGATATGTTAAAATTCTACATTTTTCATCATACAAGTAGTGCCGCTAAATTTTTAAGGCAAACGTTACTGCTACAAGTTCCAAAACATATGTAGGGTAATTATATTCATGAGAATTTAGTTGCCCAGAGGCACAAGACTTATCCATCCTGCATCAAAACACAACTCAAACCATTTCTTGATGCATTAGTATACATAACATATTCCTTACTAGAAGTAGGTTGAACCAATACAGCAGCTTTAGAAAGCATACTTTTCAATTGATCAAAACTATGCTGACATCTATCAGACCATTTACACTTCACTCCTTTCCGTAACAGTTTAGTTAAAGGGGACGTTATCATCGAGAACCCCTTCACAAATAGATGATAATAACCAACTAGACCTAGACAACTTCTCACTTCTGTCACATTCCATGATGGCTTCCAATTAACAGTTACTTCTATCTTACTCGGATCAACCCTAATCCTTTTAGAGGAGACAATATGTCCTAGAAAAGATATCTCCTGAAGCTAGAAATCACACTTGCTCAGTTCAGCATACAACTATTATCCCGTAGATTCTGTAATACAATTCAAAGATGTTTAGTATGGTCATGTTCATTCTTAGAATAAACAAAGATATCATCAATAAATACCACTACAAACTGATCAAAGTACGACCTGAATAATCTATTCATCAGATCCATAAATGCCACTAAAGCATTAGTTAACTCGAATGGAATTAGCAAGAATTCATAATGCTCATATCGGGTTCTAAATGCAATCTTTAGTACATCTACATCCTTTACCCGAAGTTGATAATATTCTAATCGCAGATCAATTTTTGAAAACAATCCTGTATCTTTCAACTGATCAAATAAATCATCAATCCTTAGAAACGGATACTTATTCTTCACTGTGACTCTATTCAATTACCTGTAATCAATGCACATCCGTAATGTACCATCCTTCTTCTTAACAAACAGGACTGGTGCTCCCTATGGTGATACACAGGGTCAGATAAACCCTTTATCCAGAAGCTCTTGTAACTACACCTTCAACTCCTTCAATTCAGTAGGAGCCATTCTGTACGGTTCTCTGGATATCGAAGCAGTGCCAAGGATGATTTCAATAGAAAACTCCACTTCTCATTCAGGAGGAAGTCTAGGTAATTCTTTACGAAACATATCGGGAAATTGATTTACCATTGGAATATCTAGAAATTGACTACCATGCTTGTTAGGATTAATCACAAAAGCTAGATAAGCTTCACATCCCTTTCTGAGGAGCTTTCGAGCTTGCATAGCAGATACCACATTAGCTAAGGAACTAGTGTGGATGCCATGCACTATTATTATAGGTTGATTAGGCTTCCTAAGCATAACTATTTTAGCACCACAATCAACTACTGCCTAATACTTGGACAACCAATCCATACCCAGGATCAAATCAAATTCATGAAAAGGTAATCTAATCAGGTCTGCTATATAATCATTTCCTTGGATCATAATAAGATAGTTCCTATACATCTGATTAACCAACACACTACTACCTAGAGGACTGGTTACATGCATATCATACTCTAACTGATCTAAAGCCATCTCCTTATCAAACATTTCTCCACCACAAATATAAGAATGAGTGGATCTAGGGTCAATCAATGCATGCATTTCAAAATTAAAAAGAGAAACAATACCAACAATGACATCTGGTGTGTCCTGATCCTCACAAGCTTTCATTGCATAAGCTCGAGCTAAAACAGAAGGCATAGCTAGTCGATTCACAGTTTCTGTATGGGAACTCAAATTAGGATCATTCTAATTATATCCTCTTCGACCTCTACCTCGTCCTCTGTTCCTGGCAGATGCATGAGAGACCTCCCTACTGGCATATGATATCTTAGCCTGTCTGAGAGGGCAACTGGCTATCTTATGCTCAGTACTGCCACACCGAAAACATCCACTCGTAGCCCTCCAGCAAACACCCTAATGATGAACAAAACAATCAGGGCACTCGAGGGCACTAGAACCTCCTGACAAACCCCTACCAGAAGTAGTCATTAAGGGATAGTTTTGTCGCCTTCCCCGAGTCCCAGATCCTTGAGTAACTTCTGGTGTAGAGGAAATACCTTCCCAACTTCATTTACTCAAGGATTGACCTCCTCTAACAAAGTCCCTCCGTTGACTTCTTTCTCTCCTGACCATTTCCGATCTTTCTATTTTCATTGTAGCCTGTACCAGCTGATGGTAAGTCACTTGTTGCAATAAAGTAAATGTCTCTAGATGCTCCTTGATGGAATCATTCAATCCATCCTCAAACTGATGACATCAAAACTCTTCAGTAAGTACAAATTTAGGGGCATACTTATTGAGTCGATTAAATTCTCGATTGTACTCAGCAACTAACAAATTCCTCTGCTTCAAACTTAGCAATTGCCTCCACTTATCCCCTTTCTGTAAGCCTCTGTAATATATTTTGTTTTGAATTCTTAGGTAAAAAAATCCCAAGTCAAAGGCACCGGTAGTTGAGGAGTCCTTATAACGAACTTCCACCATTCATAGGTTGCTCTTTAAAAAAGAGAGACAACATAGTGTACCATCTGCTCTGATGGACAGCTGATCTCATCCAATACCCTCTTCACCTTCTTAATCTAGAATTTAACTCTCTCTGATTCCTCTAAGGACATCCCAAAAAATTTCTCAACTCCATACTTCCTCAACTGATCAATCAGAGCCTTAAGTGTTGTCATTTGATGCAATAGTGTCATCATATCCTACAACAGCTTCACTGAAGCCTCTCCCTGAGATAGAGGAGGAGGTGGCACCTCAACTTCTTCTCGATTGACCCCAGAAGGTCCAAATATTAATGGATGACTTTGTTCAGGATGATTGCTCTCAGCAACCTCATCAACAACTTCGTGTGATCTTTCATCATTAATTCTATAGACAAAACATAGGCCACCGCATTAGGCCAAAACATAACTTTTACACTTAAATAAATGCAGTAATTAAGTGCTGGGTAAACCAGAATTGCCTAAACCATGCTCTGATACCAAAAGAGTGTAGCGCCCCAATACCCCCTGTGAGGATACTAGAGTGTAACATCGGACTCATAAATAGAAACAAACAACAGACTGATGCGAAAGCATTTCAAAACATACTAAACATTCATTACATGAATGTTCAGAAACTAAAGCAAACATACATTACATATCATTCCAAACTTGTTCAAAACATACATTTAACATATGAACTTAAAACAAATTTGTCTCAAAAACTGAAACTAGCCTGAAGCATAGTTATTACAAAAACTTACAACAGTTCAGATTCATACACTTTAAATAAAAGCTCAAATAACTTAAAATACATTTTTATCAAAACAAGACTCGGACTCCATTGGCCATTGTGGTTGACTGGTCCTAGTTTTTATAATCTTCACTTTAAACCTACACAGGGCAAATCCACCGTGATAAGCATATAGCTTAGTGAGTACTAACTAATCTATGTTTAACCACAACAGATACAAAATTTTGCGATAGGATAATCATATCAATATGAAGAATTTTAGAAACATAGTATGATTTATTAAAGAAAACTCTTTGTATGCTAAAGTTAATCACTTCGATAGTAAAACAAAACATACATAATACAAAACTAATTTTCAGAATAGGGTATTAACCCATCAGATCAATTATGGTTTGTTTCGGATCAAAACTTATCAGAGATCAGGATACAAAATCATATGACTGTTAATCCATTTACAAAAGCGAGTAACTGGACTTATACAAAAAGGACCAAAATCTTAACACAGAAGTTTCCAGGAGAGACTAAAGTCTCGACACTATAGTGTCCAGGAGAGACCGAAGTCTCAACACCAAAGTTTCACAGGAGAGACAAAAGTCTCGGTACCAAAGTGCCATAGGAGAGACAAAACTCTCGACACTGAAGTGCCACAAGAGCAGCTGCAGACCCTTCTAGGCATGCCTATTTACCCACAACTAGAACTTAACATATTTTTAAAAATGTCTAAAATTTAATTCACATATCAATCAATGTTTTCATACCATCTATTCAAGAATATCACATTCTTATAGCATTGCAAATCATTCAATGATACAAATCAATAGCAAACAAAATAGTCAAAGTAAAACTATCAAAAATTACTTACAAAATTACTTAAAGATACTCAAAGATCACTCGCAAACATTTACTTACAAATGAGTTCATCTAAATTACTTTATAGAATAGACCATCTAAATTACTTACAAAAGCTCCCTTACTGCTTATTGCCTCAAAGTCCAGGCAGTATCTGGAAGTGGTCACTCTATGCGTTCCTCTATAACGTTTAGTATAAACATATATCACTATTATGCATAATTAAGAATTCATTAATTCACATTCATGTATACTAAATATGTATGATAAATGTTCATGACAAATTCCAATTTCTTATCCTTAATCTTGTCACATTATCAATCATGTGAAATCATACTCAATTCATCAATCCAGATTTATCTAACAACCAACTTTCGGGTCCACATTGCTCAATTTTTCACATCAAGAAAGTGAGATAATTTGATAACACTTCCTTCTAGAAAATGTTCCTCCTATATCTTAAGATTCTAATGATACCTAGTTTGTTCCATTTGGTTTTGTATACTGAAAGTTATTCCTAAAAGATTTCAAACTATTCTTAAGCTTCAACAGAATTCTTATCCTAACTTCAAATCAGATTCTAAAATTCTTAGAGGCAGAATTAGAATCCAATCTCTTTAAACAATCTGTATTCTTATGACTCTAATTTAATTCAAATCAATAATCATCTCATTCTTAGATCTACAGATCAAGATATAGTCCAATTTTTGAAGTATGTTCAATAAAATCATCCCAATTATCATATTCTAGTATTCCTCAACACTTTCATCTTAAAATTCATCAATATTAGATGGCTATAATTTTTCATGTAGTCTCTTGGTTTAAGTCCCATGTCATTTGGATATCTAGAGAAGAAGTTATAGGCAAAAGAAAGAAAGATGTTCAGTGTGGAACAACTCTTGGGTGCACATCATGCACTAACCCAATTAAGTACAACTGAGTCATGGCTGTGCAATATTTTTGCACAGCTATGCACTCCACATTAATCTAGTCATAGGCATGTAACCATCAGTCACGGTCGTGCATTCTAATCAAAAATAGTCATGGCCGTACACACCCATTCAGATCCAATCCCAGTTTTATCATTCAATCTTTTTCAATTGAATTCATATGGCTAATATTTCTGATGGAGATGTAAAGCAATATGTCTTAAGTCCAATGGTTCAAGAATCAAGTGATTTAGAGATCAGATGACAAAGTTATCGTCAAAAGAATCAAATTAGTTTAGGCTTGTAAAAACCATCGGGCTCACGATTGTAACCTTACACGATCGTGAGTTACCTATGTAACCAGTAGACTCACGATCGTGATGGCTCATATCATGAGTTATAGCTTTCCAGAACTAATATAGAAATGCTTCTCTAACTTTTCTTCTTTTATCCTTAATCCATCCCTAATTTATGTTCTCTATATTTTTACACCCATACAACTTATCTAAAACTAAAACAACTCAAAACTTAAGAATCAAAATTCTAAAATCAAACTTCCAAACTGAATATGTAGTCTGTGCTTTCTCTCTCTATTGCTACGTTTGTTTCCATTAAAACCCATTCATCACAACCACTCAACTCATCTGAACCTTTCTACTTTACTAAATTTCTCTTTAAGCTACATGCAATCAGTATTACTCCTCCCGTACCTTTCCACTGTACCATATTATCAACTCATCTCATCATCACTTTTATCGAAACCACTCAATTTACATAACTCTTGTATTTGGTTATTTTCCAAAACTAATGCATCAATGCATCATCAAGATCATTTGCAGAACTAAGAAACTTAAAACTTCACTTACCTTGTTTCTTCAGCAAAATCCCAGCTTTGATAGTGAAGAACAGGGTTTCATTGTTAAATGAAGACCAAAACAAAAATCGATGAACAACAAAGAACTACTGTGTTTTTACCTTACACAACAGTGATATCATGGTTTAATAACTCATTGACACATGGCCCCATTGCATGTAGACCATTTGTCATCCATATGAAGGTGCTACATGTCCTAATGTCATTTACCTAATTTTTCCTAATATCCTATAATTTCCAAAATTCCTAAAATTTCCAAACATTCTGAAATATTGTGATAATCTTCAAATAAATTTTCCATAATTTAATCACATTTATTAAACCATTTTACCCAAAAAAATGTCAATACATGCATGTACATTTATTTTGTATGTATCAAAAATACATATGCACATTTCAGTGAATACTCGATATGCAAAGCATATAATGCACTAATTCTAACCCCTAACATGGGGTGTTACAGTACTTTAATCTTAAAACATACAACTTAAATATTCACTTATTATGGACTACAATCTTGATGAGTGGTGAACTCATATGTGTTTCATTATAATTCTTAATATGATTGAAATGAATTTTTACAGAGTATCAATCCAGTGTCTGCATGTTAGAATTAATTTAAACATGTAACAAGGAATATTCACTCAAATAAAGAGTTTATAGTGATGTCATCACTTCTAGATGTGTTACGGAGATTGGTGATTAAACTAGCACCAGTAGTTTAATGGACTAGCTACCCATCAAGTCTTAACATCAAGATGAGAACTTGTGTGTTGATCACCATTTCAAGTAAAATGGGAGATCTAGAAGGAAAAACCAATATAAGGGCAAAATGGTAATTTTACCATTTAGAGTTTGCAATTGGACATCTTATTTGAAACATGTGTTCTCATAACATTTAGTAATTCAAGAGTTCAACTAATTATCTTTCGTGGAATGAGATTTAGTTAATAAGCTGGAATTAATTCTAATGAAATTAAATTAATTCCAGGCTTATTGGAGCTTGAATTATATAAGTCCAATTAGATTCCCCATTTGGCTTCTAGGAATGTTATCAAGCAAAGTAAGAAATACAAATAGAGGTTTTTAAGCCTATGATTGAATGTTCGGCTTACTTTAATTAATTGTTAATTATAGGCCCATATGAACATTTAGAAATCGGCTAGGCTTTAGTTTATTTTGATTAATTAGATTAATTAAATTAAAACAAAGTTATTAAAGATAAATGGAGGTAGAATTTCTGTTTTAATGGGTTAAATGTGCAGTTATTAAAGATAAATATAGGTAGAATTTCAGTTTTAATGGGCTAAATGTGTAGCGGCAAATTTAGCATTGGTTTGCTACATTTAAGATAGTTTTTTAACATTCTTTATCATTATTAAATGGTTTAATGGTGGTCTTTTAATGATAGCATGTAACCTATTAGCTTTCATTGGATTAAAGAAGAAAGAGGTGCATTTGATGGACCATCTTTCTTCTTTCATCACAAAATCAAAATTGATATGTATTTTTAGGTTAATGGCCTTTTCATATAGCCATCTTAAAATAAATGAGAAGAGTCTCATTGATTGGCTTCTTTTTGGTTGACTGAAGACGAAAGTGATGCATTGGATGAACGTTACTTCTTCCTTTTGAGACTTAACTAAAATTAAGAAAAGAAAAGACAAGGTTGTTGAATTTTTATCTCTCTCTCTCCTATCTTACATGTGTGAGCCAAAAATTGCATCAGAAGTGTCTCATCATTGGCTTCTTTCTTCTAAAGAAAAATCTCTTCAAGTTTTCTTCTCCTTTCCCACTAAAGGATCTTGTTAACCAAGTTGTCCAAGAAGAACAAGTGGTAGATCGGATTGGTCGAGGATACAATACCGAGAAGAGGATACAATAACGAGAAAAGGATACATGATTAAGAGAGGATACATTGCTGAGGATAGGATAGAACAGCGAGGAGTTGAAGTTCCAGCGAAGGAGTCGGTAATAATTTTCATCTTGTGTTTATGCAAATGTTTATCCTTATACTGTATCATGTATAGCTATGCATGTTGATTTGGTTATAATGCTTCCGTTGCAATTTTGATTTCTAAAAAGTTTTGAAATCCACCATTTTATCCAAATCGTGTATGCTTTATTTTTTCGATCCAACAATTGATATCAAAGCCAGTTTTCTTATGTATGATTTCAGTTCTTATATGTGATTCATGGGTTGGCAATCATTTTTATATGCTGCATATTTTTATGTGGTAGAAATATATATGGTGTATGTTTTGCTCTTTTGATTGTCCATAAATTCTAAAGTTACTTTGTAAGTTTTGTTCATTTGGTTTGTAACAAGGAGGGTGGCCTATCATCGTCATGCTTTCTCCTTGGTTTCATCTTTAAGTTTTCTTTGATTATGTAATATACAAAATCATGTTATGAGGAAGATGAAGAACCAATGGATGAAGAGGTAAGGTTTCAGTTTCGTTTAAAGTGTATTGGCAAAGTTTCAGTTGTTAGAAAACCAAAGTACTGGAATTTTGTGTTGATAAATTTTCAGTTTTATGACACAACAAGTTTCGATTTTGATTTTAAAAAAGTGCTGGATTTTTTTATATGGACAAGTTTCAACTTTGATGAAAAACAAGTGCTGGATTTTTTGTTTCATATGGACAAGTTTTGGTTTTGATGAAAAATTAGTGTTGGAATTTTTGTTTTTAAAGTGAAATTTTGTTTTTATGAAAATAAAAAATTTGTTGTAAAAGAAAAGCCATTACACACTTTTTACCGAATGAGTCGGGTCATGTGAGCGAAGAGTTCAAAGCGGAAGATCCAAGTCCAAGAAGAAATTGTTGGTCTAAAAGCCTTGTAATTGTTTTTATATTTCTAAAATGGACAATCAAAAGTGGCTTATTAGTTAAAGTAATGAATGGATAAATGAAAGCAAATATTATGTGATATTATGTTATTGCATGTCATTTAGAAAATTGTCAACCCTAGGTTTTTCCATGGATTCATTATGTATGAGATATATAATGAAACAATATAGAATGGATAATAAATTGCATACAGGCAAGATGGTATTTATTAAATCTTAAAGCCCAAATAGATAGAGTGGGAGAGAGGATGCTCATATGAGAGTCCACGGTCTCCATATGACGGCCTATTTGCATATGGTGCAGTGTTACTCCCTACCAGACGGCATGAATCCTAGATCTTGCATGGTTTGTGTCTCCTTAAATATAAGTCCATTTATTGGTAGCAAATGTGACCTATCATCGAGGCATGGTTTGCAAGTGCCTTTAGTGGATGAATCAAATGGTTATATACTCAACATATTTTATCAATAACCTACCCACCATAGCTCTGTTGGTAAAAGTATGGATCAAATTATGGTGCTTCTTAAAAAGTTAGGCATGAAGATGCTTAGTAATTTTTTGAGTGGGAGGGTCCCAGTTTATCCTTTAATGGATAAGATGGCCCACTGTACTTCTATCAGCGACATGTTGCAAACGCAAATTACTTGTATGAAAATTGCTAGTGCAATGGTCCATCACCTACATGAGATGTTTGGTGTGAGGACCAAGTCTGTAAGGGTGAAAGCTATCCAAACCTTTTATAATCTCAGACAAAAACTTGGTGAACTGGTGCGGGATTACATGTTTAAGGTAATCTGTATGGTCAATGAGGCTGAAATGCTTAGGGTGGACATGGATGTAGACACGCAGATGATTATGATCATCAATAGCTTAAACTCTTCTTTTGAGCAGTTTAAGTTAGAATATGAGCTCAACAGCAAGGATTACACCTTGAATGAGTTGATGAATACCCTCCAAAGTATGAAGGAAATATTAAATATCAAGGCTCATGGGCCAGAAGCTAATGTAGCATCTTCTTTTAAGCCCAATGGTATGGCCAAGCAAAAGAAGAAGGGTCCAATGAAAAAGAAGGCCTAAACAGAGGTCAAGACTCAACCCATTAAAAAGAAGGCCAAAGAGAACATCAAGGGAAAGTGTTTCCACTGTGATGAGATAGGCCACTAAAAAAGAAAATGTCCAGTTTACCTTCAGTCCCTCAAAAGCAAACAAGGCATGGGTTTCCTAAGTTTGTTAGGAACTAGAAATGTGGCAAATTTATATAATTCTTGGATATTAGATTCAGGAGCCACCAACCATATTTGCAATTCTTTGTGGGGCCTCTAACAAATGAAAAGACTATCTAAAGGCCAGTTTTAAGTCAAGATAGTAGATGGATCCTACGTTTCAGTAGAATCAGTCGGAGTAGTTATCTTGGACTTTCCTAGTGGTCATAGGTTATATTTAGAGGATGTTTATTACATGCCAATGATTGTAAGGAACATGATTTCTATTTTTTATCTAATAAAATTTGGTTATTCCTTATATTTTGAAAATGTTGTTTCAATATATGAGAATAAAGATTTTATTTTGTAATGCGATAATTAAACAAGGATTGTTCTTTATAGAACCTATGATAGGCTTACTAAACACCACATAATTGATTAACCAAGACAATCTAATGTCTCTAGCATTAATTCAAAATATTTGTGGCACTTAATAGTGGGTCATATTAATCAGAAAAGACTTGACAGGTTAGTAAAGGATGGGATCCTTGTGGGCTTGGATAATGATCCATTACCCACCTGTGAATCTTGTATTAAAGGAAAAATGACTAAGGCCTCATTTCCTTCCAAAGGAAATAGATCTGAAACCATGTTGGACCCGATACATACTGATGTATGTGGGCCCATGAATATACAAGCTAGAGGAGGTTAGGAATACTTCATAACCTTTATAGATGATTACTTTAGACATGGTTATTTGTATTTGATGCATAAAAAGAGTGAGTCCTTTGAAAAGTTCAAAGAATTTAAAGCTGAAGCTGAGAAGTAGCTAGGTAAGCCATTAAAACAACTTCGATCAGATTGAGATGGTGACTACTTATTTGGAGAGTTCTAACAATATTTAATTGACAATGGAAATGTTTCCAACTTGTTAGCTCTTCGAATACCTCAACAGAATGGTGTAGCTGAGAGGAGAAATAGGACTATATTGGAATGGTAAGATCAATGATGTCCTACGCTAGCCTTCCAGAATCATTCTGGGGATATGCCATACAAACAGCAACCTATCTTCTTAACTTTACTCCATCCAACTTGGTGCCTAAAACTCCTAAGGAGTTGTGGACTGACCGAGTGCTTTCATTGTGGCGCTTAAGGACTTAGGGCCACCCAGCCTATGTAAAGCCTGAATCCACAAAGATGGAACAAAGGTCAGAAGTATGTTTGTTTATAGGATATCCTACGGTACTCGAGGGTACCATTTTTACAGTACCCAGGATAGGAAGGCATTTGTGTCGATAAATGCAACCTTCTTAGAGGAAGAGTTTGTGAAAAATCACAAAGGAAGAAGTGAAGTAGTACTCAAATAATTAGCTATTTCATCCACACCAAGATTTGATTTGGATATAGAAGAACAAGATGTCGAAATGGATTCAAGAGTTGAATCGGAAGAGCAACCTGAACATCAAATAATGCCTAGATGTAGTGGGAGGTTTGTGAGATAACTAGATAGGTATCTAGGTCTAGGAGAAGGTATTATATCCATCTCATACCAAGAAGAAACGGATCCTATTACTTATACATAGGCTATTATTGGTGTTGATGCAGAAAAATGGCTCAAGGTGATGGAATCAGAAATAGATTCCATGTATGCTAATGAAGTCTAGATCCTTATAGATCTACCACTAGATGTAAAAATCATAAGATGTAAATGGATCTATAAAAGGAAAAGAGGATCAGATGGAAAGGTTGAGACCTTTAAAGCTAGATTGGTAGTTAAAGGCTATACTCAAAAGGAGGTTATAGACTACAAGGAGACCTATTCTCCAGTTGCCATGCTTAAGTCCATCAGAATTCTTTTGGCCATAGCAGCCTATTTCGATCACATTTCTTAATGGGATCTTAAGGAGACATTGAACCCAACTAGAAGGATTCATTGAGCCAAGAAATGAGCATAAGGTATGTAAATTGCAGGGGTTTATTTATGGGTTTAAGCAAGTATCTAGGTCTTGGAACATTGAGTTTGATAAGTCTATCAAAACTTATGGGTTCATACACAACCAAGATGAGCCTTGTGTCTATAAAAGGATACAAGAAGGCAAGGTTACTTTCCTAATCTCGTATGTTGATTGACATTCTTCTCATTAGGAATGATGTAGGAATGTTATCTATAG
This sequence comes from Erythroxylum shatona, assembly GCA_027568895.1. Taxonomy (NCBI): domain Eukaryota; kingdom Viridiplantae; phylum Streptophyta; class Magnoliopsida; order Malpighiales; family Erythroxylaceae; genus Erythroxylum; species Erythroxylum shatona. The sequence continues at coordinate 2,395 of JAOSBK010046824.1, read as the reverse complement.
TTAAAGGATGGCTAAACAAACAGTTATTAATGAAGGATTTACGAGAGGCTAGCTATGTTCTAGGGATCAAACTTATAAGGGATCGTAAGAACAAATTGATAGCCTCGTCTTAAATAACCTACATTGAGACCATGCTTAATAAGTTTGTCATTCAAGATTCCAAGAAGTTTCATACCTACTAGACATGGAATCAAACTTTCAAAGGAGAAAGCACCTAATACCCAAGAGGAGATCGAACGCATGCATAACATTCCATATGCTTCGACAGTTGGAAGTTTAATGTATGTTATACTTTGCACTAGACTAGATATCTGTTACGCAGTGGGACTAGTAAGTAGATTTCACTCCAATCCAGGAATGGAGCATTGGACTGCAGTGAAGTGCATACTGAAGTATCTTCGTAGGATGAAGAATTTAATGCTTGTTTACTCTAGAAGTAACCTTATTTCGACAGGATATATAGATTCTGATTTCCAATCAGATGTTGATTCAAAGAAATTAACTTCTGATTTTATATTTATATTAGAAGGTGGAGCCATAGTTTGGAGGAGTATCAAGCAATCTTATATTGTTGATTCAACAATGGAGGCTGAGTATGTTGCTGTTTGTGAAGTAGCAAAAGAAGCAGCCTAGCTTCGCAAGTTCCTAAATGATTTGGAGGTGGTTCTTGAGGCAGAAAAGGCCATTACACTTTATTGTGATAACAGTGGGGCAGTGGCTAATTCTAAAGAACCTTGGAACCATAAAGTTGCCAAATACATTAAGAGAAAGTATCATCTCATAAGGGAGATAATACAATGTGGTTAGGTGAATGTGGTAAAGATTCCCACATAGCAAAACCTTGCTGATCCATTTACGAATATGCTATCTCAAAAGAGTTGTGAGGGTTACATAGCAGGGATGGGAATGAGAGATATGTCAAACTTGCTTTAGGGCAAGTGGGAGATTACTGGAGTTATGTAATTGTAGTGCTCTAGAAAGCAAGTGTATTTACTTATAGCTTAATTTTCTTCTGCTTACTTTTGTAATGAAAATATTTATTATTAATAAAACAAAAGAGTTTGGTTTTATGAGCATTATATATCTAGTTATAAGGTACCTAGATTCTTTTGTAAGTAATATACATATACATAAAGATGTATGGAAAACATGTATATTATAAGAATCTAATGGATTCACAGTTGACAAATCAAGTTGGCGCATGATTATGGTTTAAACTTTAATGTTATGATTTATCTCCGTGCAAGTAAAAGAGTTTACTTCAAGAGAATAATGAATTTCATATCATGATAGTAGTTAACTATGGATAATGACATTATTAAATGAATCTAGAATCAAGTATGTTTTAAAGAATAAGTGGGTTGTTACTTTAATCTTAAAACGTACAACTTAAGCATTCATTTATTATGGACCACAATCTTGATGAGTGCTGAACTCATAAGTGTTTCATTATAATTCTTGATATGATTGGAATGGAATTTTACAGAATATCAATCCAATATCTGCATGTTGGAATTATTAATTGAAACATGTATTAGGGAACATTCACTCAAATAAAGAGTTTATAGTGATATCATCACTTCTAAACGTTTTATAGAGATTGGTGATTAAACTGGCGCCAGGAGTTTGATGGACTAGCTACCCACCAAGTCTTAACACCAAAATGAGATCTTATATGTTAATCACCATATAGAGTAAAATGGGAGATCCAGAAGGAAAAACCATCATAAGGGAAAAACGATAATTTTAACCTTTGTTGTGTAAATGGCTATAATAAGGTTCATAATAGGGTTTGCAATTAGACATATTATTTGAAATATCTATTTTCATGATATTTAGTGATTCAAGAGTTTAACTAATTGTCTTTAGTGGAATGACATTTAGTTAATAAGTTAGAATTAATTATAATGAGATTAAATTTATTCTGGGTTTATTGGAGCTTGAATTATCTAAGTCCAGTAAGATTCCCCACTTGGCTTCAAGGGAGGTTTTCAAGCAAAGTAAGAAGTATAAATGGAGGTTTTAGAGCCCATGATTGAATGTTGGGCTTGCTCTAATTAATGGTTAATTAGAAGCCCAAATGAACATTTAGAAATGGGCTACACTTTAGTTTAATTTAATTAATTAGATTAATTATATTAAAACAAAATTCTTAAAGAAATGAAAGGAAATTTCGATTTTTAATGGCTGAATGTGCAGCTGCACATTTAGCATTGAATTTCTAAATAAAGATGGTATTTATCATTCATTATCACCATTAAATGGAGTTATGATCTTACCATTAAACAGTTTAATGGTTGTCTTTTAATAATGGCACGTTATGTAACCTTTTTAGCATTCATTTGATTAAAGATGAAAGAGGTGTATTTGATGGATGATCTTCCTTCTTTCATCA
>JAOSBK010046793.1:0-18583 GCA_027568895.1 Erythroxylum shatona | reverse complement strand
GCTTTCCATTGGTATATAATATGTCACTTTTGGACTTAGGATTAAGAAGTTATAAGGTTTGAAAGAATGCTGTTACTGTTGGAAAGGGTTTTGTCCAGGCAGTATATTTGGAAGGGTTTTTCACTTCCTTAGAGCCTACATTGATTTTTGCATCCTTCATGAAAGATGTAGATTGCCTTTTATTCTTTCCAGTGATGTATAATATGCCATTTTTGGGGTTAGGAGTAAGAAGTTATGAGGTTAGGAAAAATTCAGTTACTGTTTGAATGGTCATTTTATAGGCAGTAGCTTTGAGAGAGTTTTTACTTCCTTCAGAGGTTAAATTGACTTTTGCATCCTCATAAAATTTGTAAATCGTCCTTTTATCTTTCCATTGATGTAAAATGTGACATTTTTCAGCAATTGTGTTGAAAGATATGATTTTTCGAATTTCTGTCTTTGTGTAGGATAATTTGAATTTGGGCAGTTACTTTGAAGTAGATTTTGACTCCCTTAAAGGCTAAATTAGTGTTTAAATCCTTCATGGAAGTTGTAGAGCTTCCTTTTATCTTTTTATTGATACTAAATTTACGAACTTTGGATTTCGGTGTGAAGAGCTATGAATTTTCAAAGTTTCAGATGTTTTAATTCAATTAAAAAAAATAAATTTCGGACTCGCAGGCGCCCTCGCGAGGGCGAGCAGCTCGCGATCGCGAGCGCTCGTGCGTGAGGTGACGCCGTTTGCCAGTTTTTGGTTTTATTTTTTTTTTCTGATTTTTCCTTTTTCCAAATTAAACCTCCTCTCACTCTTTTGCTTGTAACTTTTTCGTTTAACCTCCGATTTACTCGATTTTTGAAGCATTGGTTTTCAAAAAAAAAAATTCTACCCTTTCATGCAAAATTTAGAATTTTCGAGATTGAGTCGAAATTACGGATTAAATCAAAGTGAGACAATTGTGTGGACATATGAAACATGCTTCCGTATTTTGGTAATTTCTTAATCTAGAGAGATCCGATTGAGGTGATTTTGGTTCTAATTAATATAAAGACATGAAATTTCATTTTAGCTTAGGAATTAGATTTAATTTTAGGCCATAAGAAGATCAATTTTATTGAGGGAGATTAGGGTGAATTTTTCAAGATTCGTTCGGGAGTAAGTAAAATAAGTTCGTATTTGAGTTTTCTTCTGTGGTGAGGAATTCCTCCCTCGTGGGATACGCATCTAGATGTCACGTAGGACGTCGGACCCATGACTCACCAGGGTGGGGTTCCAACACTAGTAAAGCCTTGTGTTTAAAAAATCTAGCTTAAAATACAAAAGTATGCAAATTTGGAGTGATGCCGTGACTTTTGACTACTCGATCTCTTGGTCATCACCTGAATACGGGAAGGAGAATGGGGGTAAGGTTAAAAGCTAGTAGGTAACAAGTTTATAATCAAAAACAAGCAAAACCATTGAAATACTCAATATCATAATCACTTTGCATTAAAACCCATAAAACACATAGTTCTTAAATTCTCACATTATTAAGCAATTCATAAGCAACATAATTTGTGCATCATCAAACTTTTCAACACATTCTAAACACATAATCACATCAGAAATGGTATGGGTAGGTCCGTAAGCAGAACATACTAACACATTCCTACAGAATAGTCTTGTGTAGTCGTAAACAGAACGTACTATCGCAATCTCACATAATGGTTTTGTGCTGTCGTAAATATGAGAGATTCCATGAAGGAGCTCCATGCTACTAGCGAGTGGGCAGAAGAAACCTTTAATAAGTCAAAGTCCACTCAACATAACAGAACGGACCACCACAAACCCACAAAATCATGCATTTCACATCTTGTAAACATGCTGCCAAAAATGGCACATTTCTGAAACATGATTTCATATCCACAATATCTTTTCAAAAATTGTTTTCACATTAATTCCATAAATCATCAACACAATTCACATACCAAACATGTAGTAACATCTCAATCATTCAAAGAAGCAATAAGTGCAACATTTATAAAACATTTAAGTTCATGGCTCATAAATTCCACCATAAGCATGTAACACCTTTTCAAAGCATTTGAAAAGCAATAAATGCATATCTATAAAGTAGTTGAAATCATTTATTTCCATTTTTTTTGAAAGAAACATTAATGGCTTATTAACTCAATTATAAACATGAAACCTATCTTGAATTCCTTGCTTAAAATTTGCTTAAGAATGCCTCTCTTGTTGCTCCTCTTGCCCTTCTTGATTTCCTTTAACAATAACAAAATCCCATTCAATAGGAATTTAAATTGAAACCTAAAGAAAACACATTCACTAAAATTGATCCTAGAATACTTAAACTCATGCATTTCCTAAGCTTCATGAACCAAAACCCTTCCAAAATTCTAAATGATGAAAAATTTGCTTACATTGAGTCTTTACCAAATAAAAAGATACTTGGATAAAATTAAAGCTCTTATCTTCCTCTTTCTCTCTCTCTTCTTGAACAACCTCAAATTCCCTTTTGAAAGCTAAGAAAAGATGAAACCTAACTTAAACTTTTTTTTTCTCAAAAACTGAAACCTCCCTTTCTCTCCTCCGATTTTCATTTTTCACTCTTCTCTCACTTCAATTCACGTTTCTTCTTCTTCTAATAACAAGACTACACTTTTCCTCTTCCCATTCTATCCTTAATGATTGCTAAAAGTCCACTTTACCCTTCCTTTCGTGCTTTATGATCTTAAGTACTTAAGTGTTATGCCGAAATTGCCCTTAGGCATTCTTACCACTTTTAATTCAATTAACCAATAAATCCTACTAACATAGACATAAATAATTTAAACTCCAAAAATTAATCTATCAATACCTCATAATTCATTTAAATCATGCTTAACTAGAGAAAAAAATCCATAGGCCAACACCCACATTTTGCCTCCCATCTTTTTCCTTCATCTTTTACTCACTGAAAGCCTTACACCATTCTGTGAAATCGTGAATACCCACCTTAATTTCAAACCACACTCACTCTTTTTATTTTTCATTCATCGTAACCCGCTCATCCCCAATCATGATTTGGTAAGTTTGTGTTCTCTCTTTTGCAATTTTAGGACTGCATTTTCACAGAATTGGAATCATGGCATGGAGGAAAAGTGAATTCTAAAGGTTTGCCTTACTAATTTGATCTTTTGTGGACATTCAACCTCCATTGCACTCCACCATAACAATTCCTACTGCGGCAGTGTCTACTCAAGCCGTACTGTTTTGTTTCAACTACGATCCCAAGGCCATCTGCTCAAAACAGAATAAGGAAAGGGAAGGAATTTGAAAACTACAACTAATGGAGTACACAAAGTGGTGGCTTCACCTCTTTTCGGCTCTTGAAAGATAGGAGCATTTTCAGCAATTCAGTCAGAGGAAAAACTATCATTGTAAGTGTATTCTTTCCAATACTCTTAAAGCATTGCAAGTCTATGATTCTTTTACACAAATGATGGGTCCTATTTGTTGGAGTGTGTTTGCTAGAATTAATTGTCCTGCCTTTGTTGAATTGACAAGGGAATTTTACAACATATTTCAATTCAAATCTCATGAAAAGATGGATGTGTTTATGGAAGGAATTGTGGAATTTTGACTGATAGGAAAAGAGTTTGCTTTATCGATTGCTGATTTTAATGTGGCTATGTGATTTGTTTCAGTCGATGAAATTAAAAATGAGCTGTTTATCAATTCTAGATGTGATTATCATGAGGAATTTAATGCATCAAAATTATGGATTCAATGGTTTGTTGATCCTAATCCCTATAATGCTAGTGTTTCTAAGAGTTCATTTTTCAAAACTCTTGTTTTTAAAATTATGCATCGACTCTTAAAATACAATTTTTTAGGAAATCGGGATTTTGTGGGATCATTGTCTAAAGTGGAATCTTATTTTCTGTGGTGTATGCATAGGCACATTCCTGTTAATTTGGGTTTCTGGTTTCTAACATAATTTCAATCTGTGTTAAATAAGAAATCTAAACCATTGATTCTCGATTCTTATATCATGTAATTGGCCATTAATTTGGATTTGTTAGATCTTGATAATACTAACATGAACGTGGTTTGTGGTATAAAACTTTGGATATAGATTGTTTACATAGGATGGGAATTGTGGATCTTAGCCATGGCCGAATAACTTTCACAAATTAGGGCCCAACTACTTTTTCCACTATAAGACCAGCCACACAAAGTTAGGTTTCCATAGTTGAATCAAGTATCCACCATCCTTCTCAAGCTAATTTGGATGACCACCTCAGTCATCTTGAACACAAAATGCACCGCCTATAGCATAATTTGATGGCTTATTGAGAGTATGAAGGATTCCAACCTCCACACACATCAACACCGTAATTTTGGCAGTCACAAATAAAGAAGCATTCTTTCCTCTTTTCTTTCATATTTTTGTTTCTTTAATTTTATGTCCTAACATTGAGGACAATGTTGATCTAGGTGCAGGGGAAGGAGATGGAGTATATATGTGTGACTCTTTTCAATTTTTGCATGCTTATTATGTATGTTAAGCCATCAAGCTTTAGTATATTAGTTTGGATGAGATTAAAAGTGTGAATGAAATTAAATTGGGTTATATGAGTCTAAAGTGAATCATGTGAATTGATTGCATTAACCAATCTTGTAAACTTAGTAAAAATTTTGACACTTGACTGATTAGGTAATTTGTTGAATTGAGGTGAATTCTTGAGTTAAACTTATAAGCGGATTTGAGGTTTAATGACATCATCTTTAATTCATTATATTTCTTTGTATTATGTGATGCTCCTCTAATCAGGCTTGCCTTCTGAACTTGCACTGAACCAGATTGAAATTATTTGACTACATGGTTTATGGAAATGATTAAGGCTTTCTTTGTTTTTACACTCTTTAGCATAAAAATGACCCACCTAACTATTTTCCCGTTACAAACACTTTTGAGCCTTTAACCTTGTTTGTTTTTCAATTAATCGTCTTACATTGAAACCCAAAAACCCCATTAGCCTTACCCTATAAAAATTGAATGAAGTACTGAGTAAGCATTTGATTTTGGGACTTTTGTTCTACATTGTGTTCTGAGATTTTTTTATAGGTACTTCTACTCATATGTTTATTAAATTATGCTACTATTATTGTCTCTTGTTTTTATTGTTCTTCCTTGTTTTTAGCATTATCCAAGTAAACAAAGGGAAAAAGGAAAAAGAAAGAAAGAAGAAACAAAAGAAAATAAAAAAAAGGAAAAAGAAGAGAAAAGAAAAAGAAAAAGAATAAAGCATAGTAGCATTAATTAGTAATGAGTAGTTGTAGTCTTTTGTATTCATGTGTTTATCTCAGAATTTTAATTTGAGTGTCCCTGTTACTTGGTACTTTATGAATGTTTGTGATTAACTCTTGCCATTTTTACCTTACCTTTGAACCGAGCCCCATTATAACCTATAATAAAGTCTTTATGATCTATGAACTCGTGTAATTCGAATGAATGATAACTTGTAACATCTCGTTCCTATACTAAGGGCTAAAACCCTAAAATTTGGTACATGTGAGATGAAAGACAGATTTAGAAAAATATGCATTTCATGCTCATGCATAATGTCAGCATACACACATGTGAATTTGATTATTGCACACATAAAATAATTATTCATGCACTCAATTGACGTTTTTTGGGTATAAATGAATGTTTTAGTGTGAATATGATGAGAACTCTGGATTTTTGCTCTTAAAAATTGAGTGGGAATGTATAAGTAGTGAATTAGAATTTTGGTGAAAATTTGGAAACTTTTTGGAATTTAAGGATATTTTGGACAAGGAAATTGCCAAGTGGCAGAACAATTAATGAATAGTAGTAGAAATAAGGGTCAAATGGCAATGGAAATTTTTATAAATGACTTTAGGATTTAATGACATATATCATTAAAAATTGGGAGACAATTAGAATAGAAATTGGAGACAAAATGGACTAGTCAATAAAGTGGACCAAATGAAACCATGAGGAGGTGACAAGTGGCAAGTGACATGTGTTACTTGCCTTGCCACATCTCGCCCACAAATTTTTTCATCTTGCAAGCCTATCCTAAACTTTGTCTTTCATATGGACAAAACATGTTTTCCCCTCTCTCTCTCTACATTTGTTCTTCATCTTCTTCATTTCTTATTCATCTCTATGACATTCTCCTCTTCCAAGCATTAGTGTTGAACCTTGCTCTTATCCTTCACTTGCTACTTCCATTTTTTGTTATCTTCATCATCTTACCACTAGAAAACCTAACCTACTCCACCTCCATTTGTGATGATCATATATGTTGGAGAGCTAGGGTTTCATGGTGATTGAAGAAGCTATGGGTAAATCAAGTAAGTATAAGCATCACTCTTCTTGAATTGATGAAAGAAACATGTTTTGATGATAGTTAAGAGTTAAATGTTCATAAAATGAGGATGGGTTCATGATGAAATGTGGATGAGAAATGGGGATAGATTCATGTCTTGCTTTTGTGTTTTTGTGGATAATAGATTATGGAATGACAAAATGTTGGATTGAGTAAGTGAATGGTGTTTAAAGTGTGCCGGAGAAATATTAGCTGTGAATTTTTCCACTAAATATGCTTTTGTATTTTAGCCATAACTTATTCTGTAGTTATCCAAATTAGATGGTTTGGGATTTGGATTAATTTAGAGATATATGGATACATTTTCAACGAGGACATTAAATTCAAATTCTGTTATTAAGAGTTTCAAATTTTGACTTAAAGTTGAGTACTGGGTGTAGGAAAAAGTGCAAAAAAATTGGATACATAATGGGTTCTTGTTCTGATTTCTTGATGAATTAATGTGAGTCTATTTGGGTGTTTTTGTGATGAAATAAAATGATTCTAGAGCTAAAGAAAGGGATTAAGGTGGTGTCTTGAAATGTGAAGGATCAAGGTGATAGTTAGAAGTGAAATGAAAGTAGAAATGAAGTTGAATATGTGCAGAAAATTGATGATGAATGCATATATATGTGTATGTTTTGTTATTAGTGTTTACGATCAATCATGGGTTATAATTTGTTTATGGATGATATTGGGTTGAAATGGAGTTATAATAATGGATAAATGATGAGTAATTGAACTAGAAGTGATAGATCAAGAATATCATGTTGAATGTAACAAGTAAGGAGTTAGAAATCTGGAAAACAAGATACAATTGGACATACTTTAATGCAAGAGGCATAACATTTTCTATAGAACTCGGATTGAGGTTATTTAGGTATGTTTGTAAAGAATACTTCGAGGTCTACAAGTTCTATGAAGACTCAAGAAGAGATTTTGATGTGTAGAGGTTCAAATTTTCAAATTTTTGGAAGTGACCCATAAAGGTGCATTTAATAGACATGGATGTTCGCCTAACGGACATTCACGGGTCAAGTGACCCTAATTGAGGCTTAAATGGGTCTTAAATTGAACCTAAAATGATCCTTGGTTTATTTTACTAATGTATGATACGTTTGAAGTGAAAATGAAGGTTATAACTTAGTGAATGAAGGGATGATATCAAAGGATCCAAGGCATGATTATAATGGGAATGAAGATGTTCATATGATTGTAGCTATGATTCAAAGAAGTTGAGTAATATGTATTAAGTGATCAATTGTGAATGAGAATTGGATATTATGAGATCATATGAGGTTAGAAAAGAGATTATGAGAAACTGAGTTATGATACAGAGTAACCAAGTGTTCTTGAGATGTAAGCTTATGAATAAGTTAGACACATATAAATGGTAAAGATTGAATGGAGAATTGAGAATGATTATATGCAAATGAAGTGTAAATCTATGTTCAATTAGACAAATATGAATCATAAAATGAGAATGAGCATAAGATTTGAATTTAGAAAATATACCCAAGATTGTCATTTAGCATGCATTTTACATTACACATATACATGTGTGTAAAACTAAATGTTTATGTGATTGGGCAATTAATAATATGTGTGCAATATGTGTTTTGCATAATGATGATGCAAGATAGAACGTCCCTATCCATGCTTTTTCGGATCATGGAAGCTAATGCTAATTTGGAGCGTACTGTGATTCGACCTAGATGATCTCATTTCATTATTTGTTCTGTTTTAAATATTGGCATTGATTGACTACTGAATGATCATATGAACGCCATTTGATTGTGTTGATTATGGACAATGAAAGGTTTGATGATTGTGATGTATGAATGAGATATTGAAGTGCTTATTGAATGTGAATTGGACGGAATAAGTGTTTTCTCAACTTAAATGATGAATGCCAGACTAAGGTCTGATGATAATGTGAATGAGAATGTGATAATGAATATGATTTTGTGATATTGAGCACTTTCAATTGATTGAATATATGTGATGCATTTCATTACATGAATGCATGAAACATAAAGGTAGTTGTGACTAGAGTAGCCACCGAAAAAGAACTTAATACTCAGAATGTGAAAAAGAGCTTAAAGCTCAGAAAGTGCATAAGATCCAAAGGATCATTATATGAACGGAGCCCAGTGTTCCCAACCGATATGGGACAATTATTAATGAGCCTAGTATCCATAATGGATATGGGACAGTAGTAGGCTTCGGTCATAACACAGTAATAAAATGAAAAGTGAGGTTTATAAGTATAGCATATGCATAAGATATGTATTATTTGAATTGTTTGAATGATTTCTAAATGTAATAAATGTTTGAATGATTGAAGTGATTGTAAATGAAAATATGTGAATTATGTGATATGTGATTGAGTGAGCCATCGAGGCTCACTCATTGAGTTTGCAAAACTGACCCAAAATTTGAAATATTTTTTAGGCTCAGAAGAGTTACCCCGTTGAGCAAACGGGAGTATAGCCACTGTATTTAAGTAACAGGTAGATATCGCGATCAGTTTGTGTCTGCATAGAATTTTCTAGTAATTTTTGTATTAAGGAATGTATTCCAAAATTATTGTACAATGTGTATGCGGATATATTTATACTGTAATGACATTATGATTGTGAATGTTTTGTATCTGAAATAGGCCCTATCGATTAATGGAATTATGATGATCTGAAAAAAACGTTGGTAACACTTGTAAATGAAAAATGTTTATGTACTAAAGTGGGCCCAATTTGATAATTGATTTTTGCATACGTGTGCATTGTTTTGAAAACAAATTTGTAACGAGATTTTACTGACCAAGTGTGCTAGTATGTCACCCTCGCGGGGCAAGTTCTCGGGCATCACTGAGGATGTCTGGTATGTGTCTAGCAGGAGTGGGGTGCTACAATTTGGTATTAGAGCCCATATTTAGTATCTTACATGGGCATTTTTCAAAATATGTGTCAAGATACATGCATTTTAGACATGTTTTAGCATACAGCAGCCACTGATCCCTATTCTGAGTCGCATTTACATGAGTCACACGCATGAGCATTTGTTAAGAGTTTGAGCTGATAAAAATGGTGAGAAGAATGATGATCTGTTAAAAAGTGAGAAAATGAAAGTTTGTGGATATATAGAAATGAGAAATAGTATATGGTTAGATATGACATATAAACATTCAATACACTTGTATTGGTGAATGTATTATAAATATGATATCAATATTGTACTGTGGTAATATATCCTCGAATGTGAAACAGATGTGAATGCATTGTTGTGGATTGATTAAGGAAAATAGATATGTGGTAGAAAAGACATGATTTAAAGTTTATAAACAAAGTTCGATGAAAACAGAATTTTCTATGATCTTGAGAGGTAGAAATTGGGATTGGAATAGTTGTTTGATTATCGTGATAAGAGTTTATGACTCAGTGTAAGATTATGTTAGTGGGATCGAAATCAAAATTTCAGGATGATTATGCATCTATGATTCCGAATTGATTGTGAACATATGTAGGTATGATGAAATAATGAAAATTGGAAGGTGAAAAAGTTGGCAAGATTAAGTTGATTTGCGCCTGTGTGAGTGCACATCTAATAATGGGATTACCATGACAAGTGAAAATATTAAGCATATGTGTGTTATATGTGTGGAGATGATATAGGAAGCTATCGGTGACTTATTGAATAATTGCTAATCATAGTTCCTATAGTTTAAAGTCTAAGATGAGTAAAAGTAAGACGCGAAAGTGCTTATAGTGATCAATTGGGAATGAATTGACATTGTTAATGATGTTACCATATATGATGAATTTAAGGAAAAAGAAGAAGGACATGATCATGGCATAATCCCCACAATTGAGGACATGTATAAAAGGTGAAGTGTTGTCTAGAATCAAATGAGATCAAGATATCCTTAGCATAAGCTACTAATTGGTGAGTTGTCCTAAATATGTCTCTAGATAAGATGTAATGATTTTGATGGTATATACCAAGGTACTAGAGTAAATAATTTGCTTAATGCTTCAATGAGACTTATTAAAAAGGATGTTTTGATCATATAAGTTATGACATAAATTGATCTAAATGGGATATTATGAACAGCTGAAACTGACCTTCTTAAGGTATTAAGAATGGCTAACAAGTAATGGTGAAGATAGTTGATTGATAAGAATTTCATGAGCGGTATCGATGAAAATAGAAAGAAATCTTCTTTCAAAGAAGAATTTCCCTGAATTAAGTTAAATTGATCAAATGATTCAATTTAAGAATGGTCAGTGAAGGAACAAATAAGAAATGAATATGTAATAAATCAAAAAGCGAATATTGGAGTCATATTCCTAACGGAGACTCAAGCATTAGATAGAGAATATGCCACTGAGAGTGTTTGCATTTTGTCTGATGTGAAGTAACCAACTATATGATTGGATTATTGAATTGGAGGAGACATTATTGCTAATGTAAGATGCTCTGACACTTAGATCCATTTTATATTTTATGCAAATATGTACAGGAGATACAAATTAGATCTAAGGAATGTGTTACCAAAGCAGGAAAAAAATTGCAAATAAATTGAAATGTGTGGAGAAACCAGTGTAAATAAATAGACATTAAAATGAAGGCAATGTGAAATTAGAGAAAATTGAATGAATGGAGAAAATCATACAAGAAAAGAAGTTAATTGGGGAAATCAAATTTAACATGAGATAATATTACCTCATCGAGGAATTATTTACTTGAGGAATTGCGATAACTAATCATGGGCATATAGAGTTTCAGGAATATATGTTGGAGTTAACAATGCCCTGACATTATTATGGTATTGAAGATTAAAGTGATCCAAGCAAAATTGTATCAATTAGTGACTATGATCATGGATGATATAACGAATGTGTTTGAAAAGTGGGGAAGAATATTTTGAATACTTGAGGAAATCTTACATATCATGAAGGTAGAAACAACTATTTGCCAAGTTCAATAGGAATAAATCTTAGCTCGATTGAATAAAATGTTGGGTAGTATAGTATCTGAACATGGCATATTGGGAGATCCAAAGAAAATAGAGGCAATGATGGAGAGAGAAACTCCAAGGCATATATAAGAGATCTGAAAATTTCCAAAATTGGTTAGAAATTGGACACTACTAGAAGTTGTTAAGCTTTTTACTGATCTTAGCTCTTTGACAAAAATGTATGAGGAAAAACGTGCAAATCGTATGACTGATGAATGTAAAGAGAATTTTGAGGAAGTATAACATCAATGATAATTATGTCATTTGGATTTCAAGATTTTGTAGTATACAATGATGTTTGTATAAGAGATTAGGATAAAATCCAATGTAGCATAATAAAGTGATTTCATATACGTGGAGACAAATAAATATTAAAGTCTCATGAGTTGATTATTATATATATAAATTGAAGCTTACTACAGTAGTGATTGCTTGAAAGTTTGGGGACATCATTGAAGTAAATCACTTGTTAATATATAAATCTGATATAATTTGTAAACAATAAAAGAAGGGGGGTTGAATTCTATAATATTTTCAAAAATATCAATCTTTTGAGATTTCTTGAATTTTTTTTACAAAAATTCAAATGATTACAAAAACACTTGCTAAAGTTGATAAGCAATGCAATCACAAGTAATATTATCTACTCGTCTAACACAAGAAAATTAAAAGATAATGGTTAGAGAATAGACGCTGCAATTTTGTACTAGTTCACCCCAAATCTTGGGCTACGTCTAGTCCCCAGAGTATTTATGAGATTTCACTATACTCTTTCAACTTTACAAGTATTCTTTCACATGTAGAGCCTCTTCAGGTCTCTCACACAAGTATTCCTTATCAGCTATGTTAGCCTCTCTAGGCTCTTGTCTTCCCTTCTCTCTAAGAAGAGTATTGTCGAGCTTTCACGATACAGATGTGTTTGTTCACTTCTTTTGCACTCTGAATACAGATTTTTTGCTAATATCAAAACGTTTACGAGTAATTCTCTATCTATATCTCTGTATGTATTCATATATGTGTATATGTAGTTTTCAACTCAAGCTAATATTTATAGCCTAAGTCTCCAACTGTCTTCTTGATAACTGCTTCTTGAATCTTCTAGAAACAGTTATTAGTTGAGTCCTACAACTAACTGAAACTAATTAACTGTTTGTAGTTCTAGCATATCTTCCTTTTGTATCATCTAGAATAACTTTTCTTCTGTTACTATTTTTTGTTTGCTATTCCACTTCGTCTTATGTTATGCTTCGCCTTATGCTTCGCTTCGTCACATGTTGGACTTCGTCCCATGTTGTGCTTCGTCTTATGTTGCACTTCATCTTATGTTGCGACTTCGTCTTATGTTGCACTTCGTCTCATGTTGCGACTTTGTCTCATGTTGCGACTTTGTCTTATGTTGCCGTGTTTCGTCTTATATTGCGGCTTCATCTTATATTGCCGCGTTTCGTCTTATATTGCTGCGCATCGTCTTACGCTCCTACTACGTTTTATACTTCAACTTCATCTTATGCTTCAACTTCGTCTCATGTTGAACTTCATCTTATGTTGCCTAAGTATTACTTGCATTTATCTGCACACTTTAAGAAATTTATTAAAATAGTTCATACATTTTTAAGATTATTATTATTTGATTGTCATCAAAATTAATAGTAGTGAAGTACTCTTGACTTAACAATCTCCCCCTTTTTGATGATAACAAATAATCATAATTTTAGAAGGTAAAATGAAATTTATAGATGAATAGTATTTAGATGAATAACAGACCAAAGAAAAAATATAAGAAAGGAATTACATAATAGACATATACAATGCTTTCTATCTATTCTTCTTGTTCTCCTCTATATCTCCTTCTCCTTCTCCTTCTACTTCTCCCCCTATTTGTTATTAATAAAAAATTTCTCATTGTAGACGCTTCAGAACTTCAGAAAACATACATAGCATGTCAGTGCGGATCGACTTAAAGTCTTGTTCAATAGTAATCCGTAGTAGTGCTACTTCCTCATGAAGATCACCCATTGAATTAGCGATTTCATCTACTTTAGAATGCACTTCCTCAATTTCTTTCGCTAATGCTTTTTGAGCTTCCCTCTGATTGTGACTTGCTTATGTCCAATTTATGAAATATTTCAAGAACTCCAGATTAACAGTAGGATATTGGTGTATTTCACTAGGTGGATGAAGGTTTTCAACAACAGATGGTTCTGAAGGTAACACGTCTAGCTCTTTAATTTTGATAGAGGGTAAACTGAAAGGTTGTTTTCCTTTTGGGAGATCGAGATCATCAGGTCTAAGTTGTTCCAGAATTGGTTGCCCAAGAAGATGTAACACATCCTTGACTGAAGGTATGAAACATAAAGATCTGAAATGCATGACCAATGCATAAAAGTTTCTAAATTGAAATTGATACCTTCAACCGTGATACTTCTGTACTGTCCATCTTGCACTTTCCCAACTATCATGAAGTTTTCATCTGTGGTTGAAACTCCAAATTTACTTCCTGATGCTGTTGAAATGTGGTGTGAGACATAGATACCTCCAGGTTGAGCTGCATTGCACGCATCATCTATGTTCTTCACAGCTACTTGAATCTCCTCTTCTGTGAGATCATCTTTATTTCCATCAGGAAACATCTCGTTCTTCCCTTTTTCTTCATTTCTCACAAGGGTTGAGCAAATTGGTTGTACATCTGGCATAATTTTTATCAAAATTTTGCTCGTAATTAGGTAGATTGTATACCGATCCTTTGACATTTTCATTGGATATGGTTATGCCTTCTCATCTCGCAGAATACCATATAATCTTCATTCTTCATGGCTTAGAAGATGTATCATTTGATCATTAATTAGTATAGTTTCGACTAGTACCTTGACTGACTTTTTCGAAGGTTCTCTGATAATAATTGAGCTTCTGCTTCTAATAGGTACTGTTTCTTCTATTATCTTCATTCTCAAATCCTTGTTATTAAATGGTTGAGCAGGATTATAAGGTTCCAATTGATGTTCAACTATTGTTGCCTTCTGTTGAACCGCAGATGAAGAAACCTTCTTCTAACTGGGCTTCACCTTCTTTAGTTCTTCTGCCGGTTTAGAAGAAAGTTGTTAAGGCTTCTTCCTCTCAAACACTAACTTCCTTTGAATTTCAGTCACTCTAGATGATTTTTCTAATTGGCTTTGTAAAATAGAGACAATTGATCTAGTAGGAGGCTACATTTTCTCTTGCTTTTCAGAATCTTCATCACGAATAAGAGATGTCCTCTTCTTTTGTTCTTGTTGTCGTAAGGTCAATAGTCTTAGTGACCTTCTTAACTGTTTGGATTTTTCTTATTGAAGTGTCTTTGCCTTTCTCTTTAATGACACTAGTTGTGATGATTGTTGAACCTGACTTTCCTCTTTCTGTAGAATCATTTTAGGTTTTATTGAAACATTAGATGATTTCTTAGTCTTTTCTTTTACAGATGTTCTTCTTATCGAATGAGGTTTTGTTGTTCTTGCAGTCATACCATGTTCACTTTTGCCCCGTATTACTATAAGCTTCCCCTCAGACCTTGCTTTGGGAGTAAAACTCTTCATCAACCTTTATCCCCATTCTATAAATAGTTGCAGCATTAATAACACTTTTCACATCCATCTTTACCCTGTTACCTCTGTCGAGAAAGATTCTTGATTCTTTAAAAATCCTTGTCAATAGCATTCCGTATGATAAAGAACTAGACTCACTCTTTGCCTTCATCATATATTTCAAAATCAAGTATGGAATATTAATGGGTTGGTGATTTAGGTGATACAGACAATGTTCATCATTCATTGTCACAAGGCCCTTCAAGCCTACTCTTGGTAGAATACAGTGATGAAGTAGCGAATGAAGAATCCTAGCCTTCAGAACAAGATTTACCACCCTTTTAACTTCAGGATCACCACTTCCATAAAGTTGTCGATTAACGTGCATTCTATCTACACAACCTTGAGTAATCTATTTTGTATTGTTAAACAACTTTACTCCAATACTAGGACACCCATTGAACTTTTTGATAGTATCTTCTATCACAATAATTGACAATCCATCTACCATTGATACTAAGGTATCATCTACCAACTTTGCATTCTTCCAAAATTTATATATCTCATTTAAATAGACCTTTTCATGAACCTTGAAGAAGTTCTTCTAGCCAACTGCTTTAATCTCTGGTTCAATGTCTATATGATTTTCTTTCAAAGAAATGAAATCAATGTATCTTCGATAGATAAGTGATTGCTCCATTTGTGATCTATAACAAGAAAAAAACTAAACACATAAAAATATTTTGCTCGAAGTAGCAATGTTAGTTTATGAAAGTAAGAGTATAAGATGAAATGAACTTGAAGCTTAGAACATAGTATGAATTGTCTTGGTTGAGAGCACTAAGCAAGTCGATTTTGAAGTATTTTAAGAAAATTCTAGAGTATAAGGTATTTTAGAATCTAGAGAAGATTTCCTTCTTATACTTACTCTTGAAAAGTTGCCGTTCATAACTTACCGTTACTGTTTATTTGAAAACTTATGACTTTTTATCTTCTTCTTATATGAATCATCTAGGTCATGACGTGACAGATGAATGGTCATTCAACATCACTATATTCAAGTTCTGTTTGAATTCCTTGAATCTATCTTCACATAAGGGTTTAGTGAAGATATCTGCCTATTGCTGATTTGTCTCAACAAATTGTAGATTGATGATTCCTCTCTGTACATAGTCTTATATAAAATGATGTCTACCTTCAATATGTTTTGCCCTCGAGTATTGTATTGGATTCTTTGATAGATTGATAGCACTTGTGTTGTCACAAAATATTAGAATTTGATCTTCTTGTATGTAGTAATCTTCCAACTGATACTTAGTCCATAACATCTGTGAACAACAACTTGCAGCTGACATATATTCAGCTTCTGCCATAGATAGAGCAATTGAGCTTTGCCTCTTGCTTGACCATGAAATTAGATTATGACCAAGAAAGTGACAACCTCCATTTGTACTCTTTCTATCAATTCTATCTCCAGCATAATCAACATCACAGTAGCTAATTAACCTGAAATCTTTACCTTTCTCATACATTAAACAATGATCAATAAAACCTGTCAAGTATCTCAATATTTTTTTCATAACAATATAATGAGATTCTCTAGGATCTGCTTGAAATCTTGCAGACAAACAAGAACTAAACAATATATCAGGTCTACTTGTAGTTAGGTAAAGTAAAGAACCAATAGTACCTTTGAAAAGGGTTTTGATTAACCTTCTTACCTGCTTCATCCTTAGATAAGAGGATTGATGGATGCATAGGAGTTGACATAGGTTTAACCTTCTCTATTTTATATTTGACTAACAGTTCTTTAATATACTTTTGTTGATGAATAATTTTTTTTTCTTCTGTTTGCTTAATTTGTAAACCAAGAAAGAACTTCAATTCACCTATCATACTCATTTCAAATTCATTTTTCATAACTGGAATATAGTTTCATGGAAGTTGCACCAAAAATAATATCATTAACGTATATCTGTACTATAATGAATCATTTTTTGATACACTTTCTAGACAAAGTCTTATCTACCTGTCCTCTAACAAAGTCATTTTTCTATAAAAAATGAGCTTAGGCAATCATACCAAGCATGAGGTGCTTGTTTTAATCCATACAAAGCTTTAGGAAGTCTATAGACATAATCTGGTTTATCACCATCTTCAAAACCAGGAGGTTGTTTTGCACAAATTTCTTCATCAATAAAACCATTCAAAAAGGCACTTTTTTCATCCATTTGAAACATTTTTATATCATGACAAATAGCATATGCAAGCAAAATCTTAATAGCTTCTAATCTAGGTACAGGAGCATAGGTTTCATTATAGTCTATTCCTTCTTGTTGATTATTGCCTTGAGCTACTGATCTAGCTTTGTTACAGTTTACACGACCTGATTCATCTAGTTTATTTTTGAATACCCATCTGATTCCTATGATAGACTTATTTGATGGTTTAGGAACTAAGGACCAAACTTTGTTTCTAATAAATTCATTTAACTCCTCTTGCATGGCTAAAATCCAAGCTTCATCTTGAAGAGCTTCATCAATTTTCTTAGGTTCTAACTCAAAAACAAAAGCTACATTTGCATCTCTTCTGAACTTAGACCTAGTTCTCACTCCTTCTGAAGCTTCACCTTTAGTTAGATTTTCTAGAAGAGAATATTTATACTTCCAATCATTCCTCAGACTAAAGTTTTCAGGAATGATTTCTATCTTATCAGGGGGATCAACTAAAGGTGACAAAACTTAGTTATCAACTAAAGGATCAGATAGAGTTTCATCATCAGAATCATCTTTTCTATCTGAATGGGAATCATCATCAAATCTAACATGCACAGATTCTTCAACAAATTTAGAAACAAGAGTATAAACTCTATAAGATTTAGAAGACATTAAATATCCAAGAAAAATTCCTGAATTAATCTTAGAATCAAATTTATCCAAATTTTCTTTTGTTTCCAATATAGTGCATTTGCAACCGAAAGGATGAAAGTAAGAAATATTTGGTTTTCTTCCTTTCTATAACTCATATGGAGTTTTACTTAACATAGGCCACAGAAATACTCTATTTTGATTATAACAAGTTGTATTTATAGCTTCTGCCCAGAAATACTTAGGAAGATTCACTTCACATAGCAAAGTCCTTGAGTTTTCTTAAATCGTAATGTTCTTTCTTTCTTCAACTCCATTTTGTTGTGGAGTTCTAGGAGTAGAGAAATTATGAAAAATTTCATTCTCTTCACAAAACATTCTAAATGTTTCATTTTCAAATTCTCCACTATGATCACTCTGAATTCTAGCAATAGAACTTCCTTTTTTCATTATGTAACTTTTTGGAAAGAACTCTAAAGCACTTAAGAGATTCATCTTTATGTGATAAAAACAATATCCAACAAAATCTAGCGATTACGAGACCATACTTCTTTCCACCAATACTTAAAGTTCTAGTTGCACCAAACAAATCTATATGTAACAACTCCAGAGGTCTGGATGAGGTTACAACATTTTTAGAAGAAAAAAGATGTTTTAATTTGTTTTCTTTTTTGACAACACTCACAAAAGAAATCTTTGTTAAAACTTATTTTTGGTAAACCTCTTACCAAATCATGTCTAACCAACTTGGAAATATGTTTAAAACTAACATGACCTAGCTT